>PITA01023966.1:0-27140 GCA_004023965.1 Spilogale gracilis
CAGGCCTCTGTGTGAGGAGAGGAGGGGCCCAGCCGGGCAAGGAGACCCTTAAGCCCACCCCATTACCACGGTCACTGTTTGCCCTGGATTCTCTAAAAGGCCTATTGTTGCCGGTTGCCAGGTATTCCTTAGCAACACTTAAGCCAAGCTGCCTACCCTATTTAGGCCCAAAACTTTTCAATGGCCTCCAAAACCCGTGCTTGTCAGGGCTGCAGACCGCTCCTCAAACAGCCTCAGAGGGGAGGGAGAAGCCACACCATCCCCCAGCCTTCTCTGCCTTTCAAATATCTGTGTTTGAGGCAGCTTGAGGGCTTCTTGTCATTTGCCTAGGATCAGCAGGCCAAACAATTGCAATTAAAATTTCTCTCTTCTCAACCCTGGCATCTCCCTTCTCCCTCCAGCTCCTACCCCGGTTGCAGACAGACCTCTAACTTAATATTTGGCTGGGACTGGGTTTCATCATTTTCTGCAAGGGCCTCCTGACTTTACTTCTTAACCATTTCAAAGGGAATTGCTTTATTATTTTAGAGTTTTGGTGAGCTTGCATGCAATGTTTTATATACCTTCCTATCTCTGGTGAAGAGGAAAATAATAGAATCACAGAGTCTGTATTCTAGAGGGAATCTTAATGATGGTCCACAGATGAGGGTCTGGAGGCTCAGATCTGGGAATTGGCTTTCTCAGGTCACAGAGTTATTTAGTAACAGATGGGGTTCTGGAGCTCAAGGTCCTTGGCCTCCAATCCTGTGCTGTTCCCCACTATACAACTTCAAGTTAACACAAGAAGCAGATTGGCAGACTAAGAAAAACATAGTCTGTGTATCTCAAATCTCAAAAGTGGAAAAGCAGGTTCTGATTTCAGAGGAGTGTATCCTGGGTTCTTTCCACTCCTTTTTTTCCAGAAGAAACATGAATTTGCCCCAGTCCAGTGATGAACTTCTTGGAAGTGTATGAGTTTTATTTGCTACCTTATTCCCTGTAGAGATTTGAGGCATCTCTCCCAGGTCCTGAATTGGATGGAGCTTGACCTAACATTCTAGAACAAGGCAGCCATTCAGTCGCTTCATGTGAACCCTACTGCTCAGCACTTGCCATTTGCAGAAATTGAGTGACTTGCCTAAAGTCACACAGCACTTAGAATACAATCAAGCTCCTCCACATAGCCTGCATTGCTCTACATGCTCAAGCCTATCTCATCTCCTGCTTCAATCGTCCACCTCTCCCCACTGACCCAGTTTATTCCAGCCACATCTACCTACATTCTGTCCTTCTACACAAGCCCACCCCTGCTTCAAGATCATCCTTATTCTTGGGTGCCTGGGTGGCTCAGTCAGTTACACGGCTGCCTTCAGCTCAGGTCATGATCCCAGAGTTCCAGGATCGAGTCCTGGGATCAAGTCCTGGGATCGAGTGCTGCATCAGGCTCTCTGCTCAGCAAGGAATCTGCTTCTCCAGCCTCTTTCTCTATCTCTCTCTCTCTCAAATAAATAAAACCTTTAAAAAAAAAGGTTGTCTTTACTCTTCTCTCTAATTGGCAAGCTCTGCCCCCAGATCTTTGTGGAGCCAATCCTTCTTACCATTCAAGATTCTACTCCTATGTCTCTGTCTCAGAGAGACCATCTATGTTCACACTATATTAGCTTAACTTTTCCTGTTGTCCATTTTATTTTTTTAAGATTTTATTCATTTATTTATTTATTTATTTGACAGAGAGAGAGAGATCACAAATAGGCACACAGGCAGGCCGAGAAAGAAAGGGAAGCAGACTCCCTACCAAGCAGAGAGCCTTATGTGGGACTCGATCCTAGGACTCTGAGATCATGACCTGAGCCAAAGGCAGAGGCTTAACCCTCTGAGTCATCCAGGTGCCTTCCTGTTGTCCATTCTAAATTCCTTTGTAGCATGCATTTTTACAATTGATTATTTGTTATAGAATATCTATTATATTAATCATCATCACTACTATTTATAGACATTTAGAACCTATTTATTATCTGTTCCATTCCTGAATATAAACTATATGAGAACCCTATGCCTTGTTTATCATTATACTTTAGGGTCTCTTGTAGGGTCTCTTCTAGGGTCTAGAACAGTGCCTGGAGCATAGAAGTTTTTAAAAAAAAAGACTTAAGGAAAAAATAAGTAAATGAATGTGCTCATGAGTGACAGATAGGAAAATGAGAACACAAGTCTGCTTTACTCCCACTATGATATCCCTTTGTTTGGGACACTATGAGGATGAGGGAAGGAGGGGTGCTAGTGTGTTGTTAAGCACTTCCCTTATAACCTCAGTATAAACTTTCTTTTAAAAAAAACATTATTATTTTTGTTCTTTTCAGGACCCTTTTTGGATACTTTTTTGCCTAACTGGTCTTCATGAAATTATCAAAGATATACTATATTTATTTGTGTATCGTGGTCCTTTGAAAGGCTACAAAACAATCCAATGTCTAAGATTCTTTCATCCCAAGAACCAATTTTTGCTTCTTGGAGAGTGATATCCCCTCCTTTGAGAATGCATGTCATAACCAGTACAGTCACTCAGAGTAAAAGTGTACAGGTTTCCAGTGGTGCTATAAAACCAGGAAATGAATTCTGCCCCAGAGGGAAATGGAGGAGAGTTGTCTCAGAGCATGTGTGTAGCAGGATTCTAAATGTGGAAGATTAGAAGAATGGGCAAAAAGCTAGTGGATGTGCTAGCTTCAGGCTTCCAGCCCAGCCTTCATATTACCTCCTTCACAAAGGTTGCTTTGCTTTGTTTTGTTTTGATCTTTAGAAAAGCCCTTTCAGCTTAGGTAAATGTCGTATCGAACCACTAATCATTAACCCTTGCCTCTTCTTGCTCAGCTCTCAATCAGACCATACAAGATCTTTTACATGTTCTTGGTCTCCAAAGCCAGTATGTGAAGATGGGGTCGAGTTTTTTAAATGCCAGCTTGGAAGTCGAAATTTTAAACTCTTGCTGCTGGCTGTCGGTCCACAAAATAAATTCTTCACTCAAAAAAGAAAAAAAATCGGGGGGCTCCTGGGTGGCTCAGTTGGTTGTGTGTCTGCCTTTGGCTCTAGTTATGATCCCGGGGTCCTGGGATGGAGAAATACTTTGGGCTCCCTGAGGGGCGGGGAGTCTGTTTCTCCTTCTCCCTCTGCCTGCTGTTCCCCCTGCTTGTGTTTCTCTGTCAAATAAATAAATAAAATTTAATTAATTAATTAATTAATTAATTAATTGAAATCAGTGCTGCCTCCTGAAAGCACTTGCAGATTAAGGGCAGACATGTCTATGTTTGATATTTTTGTTTATGCATTCACTAATTCAACAAATGTTCATTCAATCTTTTCCTAGACAAACACCATGCTAGGACCCACAAAGATATGTTCTTTTCACTGCATTTATACATGAATACCAGGTACTAGGGAATGGAGTCTACTCTTTGCAAGTTGTATAATTAAAGGCATAATCATTATGTGACCTCTCATATTGATTGCCTATGCATAGAGTTCTTAACAATACTACATGAATTCCATTATCTCCTTAGTAGAAAAGTTAGATGTCAATCCCCAGTTTAGTGGACATCTGTTTTGTTGCCTGCCTGGCATCCTTCCTTTCGTCTTGTAGTTATAGCAACCTCCTCTTGTTAGGAAACTAAACTGCCTTTTCCACGTGGTTCTGAAACTATAGCAATTCAGAGTATCCTCTTGGCACCTAGATGGAAGACAGATAACCCAGTCACAGATATTCCCTGGTCAGTTGACTGCTCCAGAGATGGAGCATATGGTCTCAAAGTAACTGAGAAGAGCCTTTCTCTGGATGTTTCTACCATTTAAAGATAAGGAAGTCCCAAGTGACACCTTTAGAACCCATGCTTCTATGTTTTCTTACTGAGGGAAGGAAGAGACCAATTCTAGAAGCTGAAGGTACCTACGGGTCTTAAAGGGTGCTGTTACTCACTGCTGCCACATTGAAGAAAGAATGAAATGAGAGGGCAGGTGAACCTCAATTACAAAAGGGAATGTCAGGGGCCACATTCCTGAAAATCCAGTCTGGATTTAGACCTAGGACTCAAGCCAGGAGTTTAGAGCTGATTATAGAAGGCTCAGAGAACAAATAAATCAGAAACTGGCAAACAGGGCCTGGATGATCACATCCTGTACCATTTGGTCTTTTTGTTGACTTCATAGGCCAGCAAAGTAAACCTAGTGATCGATGGGCGTAAAGGGTTCAAGACAGGGAAGACTCCTGGAAGGTTTTAATTTTTTTCTTTTTAGACATTTCTTGATCCACCAACCTCTCAGAAACATTTATTATCTGGGTATCTTCTTTCCTCTCCCGTGTAATGATGCTCCTGGATTTTTACACTGGGTTCTTCTCTTCCCTCACTATACCAGACTTTCCTCCTCTCCTCCTGTGGTAGGCTGAACAATGCCCCTGCTCCAAAGATATCCGATGTCCTAATCCTTGGAACCTCTGAATTTGTCATCTTACATAGCAAATGGGATTCTGCTGATGTGATCAAGTTAAATATCTTGAAATGAAAGGATTAGGGGTGCCTGAGCGGTACAGGTAGTTAAGCATCCACTCTTGGTTTTAACTCAAGTCATGACCTCAGGGTCAAGAGATCAAGCCCCGTGTTGGGCTCTGCACTCAGCGTCTGCTTAAGATTCTCCCTCTGCCTCTCCACCAACCCCTTAAAATAAATAAATTTTTTTAAAAAAGAAATGAGAGGATTATCTTGGATTATCTAGATTGGCAGGCAGGTCAGATCTAGAGGAGATGTGACAGAGGGAACATATGTTGGTGGTGTACTTTGAAAGTGGAGGAAGGGGCCATGAGCTAAGGAATGAAGGCAGCTTCTAGAAGCTGAAAAGGGTAAGTAAGCAAAGTTTTCCCCTGGAGCCTCCAGAAGGAATACAGCCCTGCTAACATCTTAATTTCAGTCCTGAATACTCATTTCAGGCCACTGAAAGATAATAAATTGGTGTAATTTTAGGCCCCGAGTTTGTGGTCCTTTTCTATAGCAGCAGCAGGAAGCTAATGATTTTCTAATGATGCCCAGATCCATTAACTTTCCATTCTGACCTCTCTTCTGAGCTCCAGTAGTCATCTGAAAACTTGGACATCTCCATTTTCACATTTCCCAGCTACTTTAATGTCAACACATGAAGGTCTTCTTCCATTCTTGCTCCTCTACCTGTGTCCTTTCCCATGTTAGCAGCATCTCTACCTACTTGGGGGATGCTCATTCAGGAAACTTAAAGCATTCTTTGGTCCTTCCTTTATTGCTTCTTTTCAATGAAACATTCCTCTGTCATGTTCTCCATGAGTACCTATGACTCCCAAATACCCTAGTTCAGATCTCTGAAATGTAAATTATCCTGACAACCACCTAACTCCCTACCCACCCCCAGTCTCTCCCCAAGAAGTCATACTTAGTAATGCCCACAAGGTTATCTCTGATAAACTGAGCAAATCTTGATCCTACTTCGATGTTAATTGGCCATATGACTTAAGCCAATACACCAGCAAAGTAAAGCCTGGACTCATTAGCATATTCAAATATCTTTGGCATCTTTTCTACCCATTTGAGCCTCATCCCTTATCTTTCCCCATCAAACACACACACGCACACATGCAAATACACACACGTTCTAATCATAGTGGACCACACACAATTCCTTATTTAAAGAAAATATGCAGTTTTCTTTTTTTTATTTTTTAAAGATTTTATTTATTTATTTGACACAGAGAGAGATTACAAGTAGGCAGAGAGGGAGGCAGAGAGAGGAGGAATCAGGCTCCCTGCTGAGCAGAAAGCCCGATGTGGGCCTCGATCCCAGGACCCTGAGATCCTGAAAATATGCAGTTTTCTGTACCTTACATAGTTTTACCCCCACTCTTGTCAGCATATTTCTAATCTTTTACTGCCAATGTCAATGCGACACCTCCCCCAACCTAGCTAGAATGAAGGGTCCTTTCTCTGATCCCACACCATTTAGTTCATGCTCTGTTATGGTAATTACCACATCATGTCATGATCTTTCCTTTAAACACCTGTGTTTTCACCACTAGAAGGTGAGTTCCTCAGTACAGGGACTGTGTCTCATTTCATCTCTCCAGTCTTAACACCTGAATTATGCTGAATTACTAGCCTTGTCCTGTGAGAGGCTGAAAAAGTGAAATGAACCAGCAGTAGGCTTGTTTCTTATTTCTGGAAAGCATGACAGCCAACATATAATTGAGGAATACCAGGTAAAGCAAAGCAATCCCACTTCTCTGCACTATAAGACTTTCTGACTCCATAGCAAGAGGTGATTTGCAAGCTCTAAGACCATTAAGTAAACATTTTGTTCCTCATTTAGGGTTTAGGGTTTATTGGCATTGAGAATTAATGTTTGTCCTTCAGAGATATATTTATGTCCTTAATGAAATGGGTTAATTTTTACATGTAAAATGTTAAAGAGAATAAATAGATGTGACTATAATTTTAACCAATGGGGAGATCTCAAGAGAGACTAGACCTGGAAGATTTCTGCCATTTTCTGTACAGCTTGGAGACCCAAACACACTTTAGCCCAGCTTTTTTGGCAGAACTGAGGGTATGAAAAGTCATCAGTATATACCCTTATAATTCCCCATCTTATGTATACCTTGTCTAAAGTGTGACTTAAGCAGAATAATACCAAATAGAGAAAACAGACTATAGAAGGGGGGAATGTCAGATATTAGCATCCTTCTAGAGAATAAAGTAGGAGTTCACATTAGGGAGATTAGAAAAAAAACACATGTTCTTTGGACGATAATAAAAACTGAGAATGGGATAGTCAAATTAAAATCTTGGAATGTATCCACTTTTAAACGACTCTAAAACCATGCCTAGCACATAGTAAATGTCAAATAAGTGGTTTTTGAATTTCAGAAGTGAAGGATTTAGTGTTTTATATGCTTTCCCTTGGACTCTGGTAAAGTCATAATTACCATACAGCTTTTAGATTTCCCCTTCCAACATTATAATTTTCCCTAATTACTCCTTAACTGTTCATTAAGGGAAGCCATAATCACTGCTGCAGATTGTGTGGAGCAGTGCTGGGAGGTTAAAGGGGCAGGACAGTAGGGAGGAGAGTGGTCTGCCCTCATCCATTTCTCTGTGCTGTTCTACAGTAAATCAAGTGGTGACCCAGGGTGGAACTGGAAGTGACAGAGAAATAGGACACTGAGAAACAGATTCCAAATCTCAGCTTTAGAGGAATATAGGAGGAAAACTCCTACTGTTCCAACTATGTTCTCAAAGATGGCCCTAGAAAGGCGGATTAGGGGAGTGGTAGATGAAATAGAACAGGGCATCAGAGTTGGCTGGTACTGGTTTACAAGAGCCAGTTTCTAAATTGTCCTAAATTGTGTGAGCCAGTTTTTAAACATAGCCATTACTAAACATTAAATAAACTTAAACAAAATAAGTTATATTAAAAACAAAGATAATGATATCCAAAACTCATCACACCCCATTCTACTCTATCTTATTATTATCTATGCTCTTGAGGTGATTTTCATCTATTGTATATGAATCTGTATGATGGAAATATTGTATAATGGTGTGTTACTATTCATCCTCTTCCAAATTCTATGTTCAGTGATATCATGTTGATTGAAATCAACTAGGGCAAAATTTTCATCAAGATAATGACAAATACTACCAATCAGGATTTTTTCCCCTCCCTAGAGCTGATTATTAAATATTTTCCAGTATACTCCCAGTGAATCCTGACTGCAGGGTTATAGACACATTTACTGGGATAGTTACTATGAATGACAGAAAGGTTAATTCATTTTATTAAAACCATTGTGTTAAGGCACTAAGATATACATTTGGTAAATGATAACATTTAATAATCTCTAATAACCCAATACTATTATCTCCCTTTTGATAGACAAGGAAACTGAGATCGAAAGTTTTCTAGAAAGTTCCCAATGTCACTCAGTTATTTACTGCTCTTAGTTGCCAGGAAAGACACAAAGAAATTATATTTGGTCCTTGACCTATAGGACATTAAGCTTTAAGTGAGGAGTCAACACATATGAGTGGGAAAAGTTTAGTATAAGCTTAACTCTTATCCTCAACTGAACATCAAGAGATGAAAATCTCAATGTCTTAGGTAAAGAAAAACATTGGTAGGATTAATAGCAGACTGGACATTGGAGATTACTTAAATTAAAGCCAGCAATAGAAACTTCCTAAAATGAAATGAGAGAGAGAAAAAAAGACTATAAAAAGTGAATAGAACATCAGTGAACTGTGAGACAATGTATGTGTATATATGTGTAATTGGAGTCCCCAAATTGCAGAGGCTTGGGGTGAGGGTGGGACAGTGTTAGAAAAATAATATTTAAATAAATAATGGCCAACATTTTTCCAAATTTGAAGAAATCTACAAACTCAAAACTCTATAATCTCAAGTCAAGAAACAGGAAAACTATATCAGGGCACAGAATGATCAAATTATATAAAATCAATCATGAGAGGAAAATCTTAAAATCAGAGAAAAATGTGTACAGAGGAACAAATATAAGAATTCCATTAGATATCTCATCAGAGAGGAACACAAGTGAGAAGGTAATGGAACAACATCATCATAAAACTGAAAACAACAACAACAACAACAAATCCCTGCCAACCTAAAATTCTGTACTTGGTAAAAATATTGTTCAGAAACAAAATGAAATAAAGAATTTTTCAGACATGGAAATATGGAAAAATGTATCACCAGAAAAAAAAAGTTAAAAGAAATGTTACAAGTGGAAGAACAATGATACTAGATAGAAATCTGGATTTACCAAAGGAATTAAGAACATCATAAATGGTAGTTATGAGGGAAGAATAAGTTCATTGAAAGGGTTCCAGAAGTCTCATGAATAGGCTTCTTCTTTCTTCGACCACTGGATCAGGTTGCATAGGACATACATTGTCTTCACAACTTGAACTACCACTAGCATGTGTGCAAAGCACCTCAGTATAAGAAAACCAAAAGTTTATTCATGATAAGGCTCTCTTAAAATAAGCTGGTTTTTGAATTTTAGAAGTTATCCTAAGTTTTTGTCTGACCAGGTTTGACCATTGAACTGCCTAGATCCACTGAAACCACACTGAAATTATAAGTCCAATCATTATTACTAAAAAATGTTGACAATCTGATATACTCTGTTATGAAGCAACTCAGCCAAGTCTCCACAATATGATTAGCTAAGACTTAATATCTCTGGAGACAACCATATGGTCAATCCAGACCAGCTGAGATTAATCTATTATATAGAGTCCTATCTATTAAAGAAATTGAATTTGTAGTTAGGAAATATTTTCTACACAGAGAACTCTGAATCCAGATGATTTCACTCATACCAAGTATTTAAGAAGAAAATAACACTTATTCTACCCCAAATCTTCCAGGAAAGTGAAAATCCAAGAGAAGGGAATCTTCTCCAACTCATTCTTTCAGACCAGCATTACTTTGATACCAAAATCAGACAAAGATATTACAAGAAAACTTGTAAGACCAGCATCTCCAAAATATAAAGACAATAAATGTTCTCATGACCAAGTGAGATTTATCCCAGAAATGTCATGTTGTTTTAATACCTTAACATTTATGAAGAGGTAATTCACCATATTAATAAACTAAAACCAAATATACATGTATATATATGTTTTTTTCCATCAGAAAACTGGAATTAAGAAGAACTTCTATATAAAACAGTTTCAACTAATGTCATACTTAATCAGGAAAAGCTGGATGCATTTTCACTAAGATCAGAAAAAAAAATAAAGGTATTCTGTTCAACACTGTCCTGGAGGATGTACCAAATGCAACAAGTTAAGAAGAAAAAAAAAGTTATCTAGATTAGGATGAATAAAGTAAAATTGCTATTATTTGAAGATGACATAATCACCAGGGAAGAAAATCTATGTGGAAAACGAGATGGAATTTGTGACATGGAAACTAGAGCTAATAGGTTGCAGAATATCAAAATACAAAAATCAGTTTTATTTCTACATATGAGCAATGGATAATTGGAAATTAGAATTTTACAAAATCAAGACCATTTGCAATCTTATAAAAACTGTATTAACAGAGTGAAAATAGAATAAAAAATATTGAGCAGAACTCAGAGACCTGTGGAATAATAACAAAAGGTCCAATATTTTTATCATTATAGAACCGGAAGAAAAGGAGAAAATGAGGGAACTAAAGGAGGATTGAAGAAACAATCACTGAAAATGTCCTAAATTTGGCAAAAGACACAAACCACAGATCCAAGAAGCTGAGTAAACTCCAAAAGAATAATTCCAAAGAATATCATGCTAGGACATAACATAATTAAACTTTGAAAAACCAAAGACAAAAGAAAAAAAAACTGAAATGACACAGTATTTACAAGAATAGGATTTGAACCATCAATTTGAAATTGACAGTGGATTTCTCATCTGAAACCATTGAGGCCAGAAGGAAGTGGCATGTTTTTCAAGTGTCGACTTGAATTCAAAGTCCTATTAACTATGAATTTTGAATTCTAGAATAGCTAAAATAATCTTAATAAAGAAAAATAAAGTAGAGATAACCACTCTACCCAATAGTCAGGCTCACTATTTACCTACAATATTCAAGACAGTATGGTGCTGATGGATCAGTACAAAGAGAAATGGAACAGAAGAGAGAATCCAGAAACAGTTTCACATAAATAGGCCTAGTTTTTGACAAAGGTGCAAAAGCAACACAAGGGTGAAAAGATAAATTTTCAACGAATGGTACTATAGCAATTGGATGTCCATAGTCATAACAATGAACCTCAATCTATACCTCACACTTTATAGAAACATTAAGTCAAAATAGACCATGAACTTAAATATAACATGTGAAACTTTTTTTAAAAAGATTTTATTTATTTATTTGACAGAGATAGAGAACACAAGTAGGCAGAGAGGCAGGCAGAGAGAGAGGAGGAAGCAGGCTCCCTGCTGAGCAGAGAGCCCGATGAGGGCCTTGATTCCAGGACCCTGAGATCACGACCTGAGCTGAAGGCAGAGGCTTAACCCACTGAGCCACCCAGGAGCCCTAAAATGTGAAATTTTATAAAGCTTTTAGAATAAAAACAAGAGAAAATCATTGGGACCTAGGGCTAGGGTAAGAGTTCTTAGATATGTAAAAGGAAAGGTTAATAAATAGAATTGTGACAAAATTTAGACATTTTTACTTTATGAAGGCCTATGTGAAGAGGAAGAAAAATAAGGTAAGCTTGGGAGAAAGTCTTTGCCTGATAAAGGATAAGTATCTAGAATATATAAGGATCTTCCAAAATTCAACAGTAAAGAAAATATTAAATTAGAAAGCAAAAGACATGAATAGACATTTTACAGAAAAAGATACAGACATGGCGAACAAGCCCATAAAAAATATTCCACATCATTAGCTATGAGGGAAATGAATGTTAAAACCATAATGGGATATCACTACACACCTATTAGAATGACTAAAATTTTAAACACCAAACTATGGTAAGGATGTGGAGAAACTGGATTATTCATGCGTTGCTTGTGGGAATATAAGATAGTAGAGCCACTCAGGAAAGGAATTTTTTAGTTTCTAATAACTAAACACTCAATTATCACACAATCCAGCAATTGTACCATTGGAGATTTATCTCTAAGAAATAAAAACCTACTTCTATACCCACATATACACAAAAACTATATACAACTGTTCATAGCAACTTTATTTGTAATAGTCAAAACCCGAAATAAGACTACATGTTCTTCAATAGGTGAATGGTTAAACAAAGTGTGGTACATAGACACTTTGCAATACAAATTAACAATAAACAAAGAGAAAACTATTGACACATGGAACAACTTGGACAAATCTTCAGGGAAGTATGCTGACTGGGAATAAAGAGAACCAAGGCCAAAAGATTAGGTACTACACAATTGCATATATCTCTAACTTTAAAAGTTATAAAATTATATAAATGAAGGAACAATTAATAGCTACCCAGATGGGGGATGTGGGGGAAGAGGAGGGTCTATAAAGAGCAACAAGAGAGATCCTTGTGGTGATGTAACTGGTCAGTATCTTGCCTGTGGTAGGGGATACAGAACCCTATACATGTGGTAAGATTGCATAGAATTAAATACACAGACAGAATTGAAGATAAGAACAAGCATACTCATAAATGAATACATTGAATAAGATTGGTGCATTTCATCAATGTCAATATCCTGGTTGTGATATTATACTATAGTTTTGCAAAAGGTTATCATTCATGGAAACTGGGAAGAGTGTACATGGGATCTCTATTATTTTTTACAACTGCAAGTGAATCCACCTTTTTCTCAATAAAAACTTCAATGAAAAATAAAACAAAATCATGCACCTACCCTACAACTCAGCTATTCTACTCTTAGGTATTCACCCAAGAGAAATAAAAGAGTTTATCATACAAAGACTTTTTACATTAATATTTACATTAGTATAGTCAAAATCTGTTAGCAACTCAAATGTCCATCAACAGGTGAAGGAATTAACGAAGTATGTTTCATTCATACAATGGGAAACTACTCAGAATTTTAGTAGAAACTACTCAGAGTTATTGTCATAAACAACAGCATGATGATTCTCAAAATAATTATGCTGAGCCAAAGAACCCAAACAAATAAGCAAGAGGAGTATATGCTATTTGTTTCCATTTCAAGGACATTCTAGAAAATGTAAACTAGTCTATACTGACAGAGCAGATCAGTTGTTGTCTGGGGGTGGAAGGTAAAGGAAAGAGGAATTACAAAAACACACCAGGAAAGTTTTCTGTTCATTATCTTTAAATATATATATATTTATTTGACAGAGAGAAACACAGCTAGAGAGGGAACACAAGCAGGGGGAGTGAGAGAAAGAGAGGCAGGCTTCCTGCTGAACAGGGAGCCTGATTCAGGGCTCGATCCTGGGTCTCCGGGATCATGACCTGAGCTGAAGGCAGTCACTTAACCAACTGAGCCACCCAGGTGACCCTCTGTTCATTATCTTAACTGTGGTTACGTTTCATGGCTGCACATGTATGTCAAACTTATCATATTATCCATGTTGCACACATGTAATTTACTGTATATCAATTATTCTTCAATAAAGCTGTTTTTTAAAAAATACTTTAGAAAAAGGGAAATGAGAAAGAGATTATTATTTCCATTACCCAAGATAACTGAGACTCAATGAGGTTTCCCCAGAGTTCCATAGCTAGTAAATATTGCATGCAGGATTCCAAAATAAGTCTTACTACAAAATCTATATTATTTCCATTACACCTTACTGAATGGCAACATGTATGCATCAGCTATCACCATGATAAGTCTGTGTGATGAACCACCTCCAAACTAAAAATATCTCCTTGCTCATTCATCTGAAGGTCAGCTGGAGGTCTGCTGATCTAGGCTGAGTTCAAGTGGGCTTGGTTCCCAGGTGCAAATTACATGAGGGTGTGTTCCCCAGGACTTCCAATGTCCTGGAACCTGTGGGCTACCTAGAGCATGTCATTTTCTTGGCAGTGTTGGAAGTGCAAAAGGACGAAACCCAGCTGCTTAAGCAGGGTTCAAACCTTTGCTTCTTTCCATCTGTATCCCAGTGCCTGCCACAGGTTACCCACGCAAAAGAGGCAAGCAAGTCTGCTGGTCTTCTAGCCAGAGGAGCTGGAAAATCACATGGCAACCACCGTTGATACAAAAAGGAGAAAGGGAATGGGAACACTAGTGCCATCTACTAATGCCTGGGCAATAAAACAAGAAAAAAGTTAATACCATTTCAAAACGGGTGCAAAACTAGAGTGGATAAAGGAGGACCACTTCTGTGAGATAGGCTTGGGTAATCTCAGGTACTGGGAGGTTCCAGCAGGAAGAGGAGGCAGGGTCAGCAGCCACACAGCCAGACTGAGAGGACAAGACGACTATTTCTCTGATCCCACCAATATCCAGCCCACCCATACTTCCATTAAAGAAGCCTAATTTCCCTCAAACGAATTTTCCTACAACTCCTTCATCACAAGCAGGGCCGTAGTATGGTATTCAGACTATCTCAGTGATGGTTTAACCCTCAAGTGAAGTGAAGTCAGAGTTGTGCTGGATTCACTGAAGAGGAGAACCCAGGATCGCAAGCATGTCTACCCTTTGCTCTTCTCCAGGCCTGCTTCTTCAACCACTTTTCAGTTCTCTGAGCCTTCCCACAGCTTTTCAGCACACTTCCTTTTTCCTCAAGGCATCAGATTTCTTTACAATTGCTTATAGCCTAAGAACAAAATAAAAGTCCACATTACTGTTTGAGGCGCCTCAAAAACCATGATGTCTAAATTGAGTCTCTGGTGGCTCAATAGCCACATTAGCAGCAGTTCCCTCAGAGGGACTTAATCACAACTCTTCCATGCTTAGGACTCATTCCCTCTCTCTGCCCCTACTCCACTTCTCTATAGACAGGCCTTCCCTCTGCCTCTTAGTGTCTGCCTTGTTGTGGCATCTGGTCACTGCTTTCCCTCAGCTGATTCCACTTCACGGGCCATATTTCTTTAAGGGTGTCTTCCGTCCAACATCTTAAAAGAGAGGAGTTGTCTGGGCACTGAGGTCACCATAAGGCATTGAGCTCCCTTGCTGGCTAGAAATCTTAAACTACACTAACTTCTTAGCCTGCCTGCAGATAGCTTCCCTTGGGGAAGACATTGGTCTCAGGTCTACAGAGCTGTGTCAAATTCATGTGGTTAGAAAGCATCAGGATTTATGCATAAAGTGACTTCCCTCAGACGGGGCTGTGGGTTACCACAGGCACCCTGAACATGGCACATGTACCAGCCTTTGTCTAAGTGAGGAAGAAGTGAGCATAAGATTTGGAGAAGGGAAGGGAATGGAAGCTAAAAGGCTAACTTTACAAATGAGGGATCCCTGGGGGTATCAGCAGAGGGAGCCAGGCAAATGCTTTCAGGCTGATTAGAGAATCCTGGTGAATACCTTGATAGACATTCTGTCCTGCCCTGAGTTGCTCAAGCTGAAACAGGTCTAGGGCGGCCAGCCACGTGGCAGCCTGGAACAACCACAGACTGATGCAGGCTGTCAGGTCCTGGAGTGTGTGAACGAGGACGAGCTAATGAGGGACTTGTCAGAGACCCTCAGACCTTACAGAGCCGAAAATGGGCTGGTGGCCCTCCCCGCTACTTGGGGAGTGGAGCGTTTGGGAACTCTGTGGCAGAAGCTTTTGTCCTCCTATGTGGCAAATCTCCAGCCAGAGAGTGGCTCTGCAAGAGGTTTAATTACAGCTGATGGTCAAACCTGGGTGACATTAAGTTAGACAAAACCCAGGGCAATCACCCTGTCCTCTGAGAGCACATGATTCCTTCAAACGCAAAGCACAATGCAATTTTAATAACTGGCATTAATTAGAACTTTGTACTTTAGAAAATATTTTTAAATACATAACTATAGATCGTCTTTGGGGGCTTGCTTACTGGGCTAAGTGTGTTAAATATGTGATCTCATTTAATCTTTACAATAAACCTCCGAAGCAGGAGTTATTATCTCCTTTTTACAGATAAAGAAATTAAAGGCTGGGGAAGCTTATGCAAAGTGCCCAGAGTCACATAGAGCCAAGAATCCAATTTAAGGCTGTTTAAACCCCAAGCATAGCCCTTACCACCACATTCTACTTCGATTTTCTAGATGCTCATAAAACCAATGAAGATGACATTTATTAACTCTATTTAAAGAGGAAGGATTTCAGCAAAATTAAGAGATTGAGACACATAATCCAGGTCACATCACTTAGTCGATAATGGACCAGGACTAGACCTCCAACCTGACCCCAAAGGTGATGCACTAGATATAGTAGAAAGATCATGTGCTTGAAATCAGACAGACCTGATTCAAAAACCTCTTCTAAAATGTATTTACTGTGTGACTTAGACAAACTTCTCAACATCTCTAAATTATAATATGGGATCCATATACCAACACCAAAGGGGAAATGTAAGGATTCAAGAAATAATTAACATGCTGTCAATGTTTCAGCTTCCTTCCTTCTGCTCTTTCAACCAAGTTGAAAAAAAATGGCATATCCCAGCTCAAACCCCAAAATATAAACATAAAGACCAGAAGCCTAACTTACCAATGGATGGTGTTCAAAAAAAGATTCCTTTAACAGGTATTATTTGGAAACCTGAATGAATTTTCAAACATAAATAGTTCAGTAGTAGGTTGAATTCTGTCTCCCAAAAAAAGGTATATTGAAATTCTTACCCCTGGAACTTATGAATATGACCTTATCTGGAAATAAGAGTTTTTTAAGATGTAATTAAGATGAGGTTGTACAAAAAAAAAAAAAAGAAAAAAAAAGCCTACTGGATTAAGATGGATCCTAATTCAACAACTGGTGTTCTTGTAAGATGAGGATCCAGATTGTGAAATTTGGGAAAGGAAGGAATATTCTTTTTATTTCTGTTCCCAGTCTTCTCAATCCCTCCCCTGAGGCAGTGAGTACAGACCTGCCTTCTTGACATAAGACCTGATGGGGGATGGAGGACAAGAGAGAGTATTGGAATAGTGTGGACCACGAGGACCAAAGCATATGATATTATTAGTGGTGTAACCTTGTGTGAAGTCAGCCTGCAGAGATTTATGGCATGGCTTTGACCCCTTCAAGACATGGAATCTGGCAAGTGGATTGACCTATTATTAATCAAACTGTGGAGCAAGAACAAACAGAATTAGCATCATCTGAAAGCTTGTTAGAAATCTCAAGCCTTACCAAGGCCTACTGCATCAGAACCCCCATTTCAAAAAAATCCTTACATCTTATGCATATTAAAGTTTGAGAGGTACTGTATTAACACATCTAAGTCTTAGGCTCCCATTAATAAAGTGAGGATTACAATAATGGCCTTTTAGGATATAGAAAGATTGAGTGAGTTAATGAGTGTAAAGCACTTAGCACAATGCTTTGCATACACCAAGCACTCAGTCATCTTAAACAAACAAGACTTAGATTTCTAGACCTACATAAAAAGAACTAAGAGAATAAGGGGCACCTGGGTGGCTCAGTTGGTTAGGTATCTGACTCTTGGTTTTGGCTCAGGTGGTGATCTCATGGGTTGTGAGATAGAGCCCCAGTCAGGCCCATTGCTTCACACTTAGTGGGGAGTCTCCTTGAAGATTTTCTCCCTCTGCCCCTCCCCCCCGCTTGCTTGATCACCCTCCCTGTCCCATAAATAAAATAAAACTTTTTTTAAAAAGCCTATGAGAATAATAAAAAGAATCATGTGGGAGAAACTAACCTCCCCCCACTACCAATGTTTTTTTGTGAAGAAACAATTTCTTTTTATTTTAAAATTTCATTTTATTTATTATTATTATTTTTTTATTAACCTATAATATATTATTTGTTTCAGGGGTACAGGTCTGTGATTCATCGGTCTTACACAATTCACAGAGCTCACCATAGCACATACCTTCCCCAGTGTCCATCATTCAACCACCCCATCCCTCCCACCCCACTCCACTCCAGCAACCCTGAGTTTGTTTCCTGAGATTAAGAGTCTTTTATGGTTTGTCTCCCTCTCTGGTTTTATCTTGTTTCATTTTTTTCCTCCCTTCCCCTATGATACTCTGTCTTGTTTCTCAAATTCCTCAAATCAGTGAGATCATATGATAATTGTCTTTCTCTGATTGACTTATTTCACTTAGCATAATACCCTCTAGTTTTAACCATGTTGTTGCAAATGGCAAGATTTCCCATTTTTGATAGCTACCTAATATTCCTGTGGTGTGTGTGTGTGTGTGTGTGTGTGTGTGTGTGTGTGTGTATCTTCTTTATCCATTTACTTGTTAATTGACATCTAGGTTCTTTCCATAGTCTTTCCATAGTTTGGCTATTGTGGACATTGCTGCTATAAACATTGGGGTGCACATGCCCTTTCAGATCACTACATTTGTATCTTTGCGTAAATACCCAGTAGTGCAATTGCTGGTCATAGGGTAGCTCTATTTTCAACTCTTTGAGGAATCTCCACACTGTTTTTCAGAGTAGCTGCACCAGCTTGCATTCCCACCAACAATGCAGGTAGGGGAGGGTTCTCCTTTCTCTGCATCCTCACCAACACCTGTCATTTTCTGACTTGTTAATTTTGGCCACTGGTGTGAGGTGGTATCCCACTGTGATTTTGATTTGTATTTCCCTGATGCTGAGGGATGTTAAACACTTTTTCATGTGTCAGTTGGCCATTTGGATATCTTCTTTGCAAAATATCTTTTCATGTCTTCTGCCCATTTCTTGGTTAGATTATTTGTTCTTTGGGGGTTGAGTTAGATAAGTTCTTTATCTGGTATGTTATTTGCAAATATCTTCTCCCATTCTGTCGGTTGTCTTCTGGTTTTGTTGACTGTTTCCTTTGCTGTGCAAAAGCTTTTGATATTGATGAAATCCCAATAGTTCATTTTTCCCATTGCTTCCCTTGTCTTTGGCAATGTGTCTATGAAGAAGTTGCTGTGGCTGAGATCAAAGAGGCTGCTTCCTGTGTTCTCCTCAAGGATTTTGATGGATTCCTGTCTCACATGGAGGTCTTTCATCTATTTTGAGTCTATTTTTGTGTGTGGTGTAAGGAAATGGCCCAGTTTCATTCTTCTGCATGTGGCTGTCCAATTTTCCCAACACCATTTGTTGAAGAGACTGTCTTTTTTTCCATTGGACATTCTTTCCTGCTTTGTCGAAGATGAGTTGACCATAGAGTTGAGGGTCCATTTCTGGGCTCTCTATTCTGTTCCATTGGTCTGTGTGTCTGGTTTTTTTTTTTTTTTTAATAATTTTTTTAAAGATTTATCTATTTATTTGTTTATTTGACAGAGAGAGAAAGACCACAAGTAGGCAGAGAGACAGGCAGAAAGAGTGGAGGAAACAGACTCTCTGCTGAGCAGAGAGCCCCACACAGAGCCTTTAACCTACTGAGCCACCCAGGTGCCCCTGCATGTCTGTTTTTGTGCCAGTACCACACTATCTTGATGATTACAGCTTTGTAAAAGAGCTTGAAGTCCGGAATTGTGATGCTGTGAGGTTTTTTTTCTTTTTCTTTTCCTTCTTTTTTTTTTTAAGATTTTATTTATTTACTTGAGAGAGAGAGTGAGTAGGAGAAGCATGAGAGGGGAGAAGGTCAAAGGGAGAAGCAGACTCCCTGTTGAGCTGAGAGCCTGATGTGGGACTCGATCCTGGAACTCCAGGATCATGACGTTAGCTGAAGGCAGTAGCTTAACCAACTGAGCCACCTAGGCGCCCCATCATTTTTTTTTTCAACATTCCTCTGGTTATTCGGGCTCTTTTCTGGTTCCATACAAATTTTGGGATTATTTGTTTCATTTTTTTTTAAAGTTGATGGTATTTTGATAGGAATTGCATTAAATGTGTAGATTGCTCTAGGTGGCATAGACATTTTAATATTATTTGTTCTTCCAGTCTATGAGTGTGGAATGTTTTTTCCACTTTTTTTTTTGTCTTCCTCAGTTTCTTTCATGAGTATTCTATGGTTTTCTGAGTACAGATTGTTCACCTCTTCCATTAGATATATTCCTAGGTATGAGAAAACTGTTTCTAAATTCTGGCTGAAAACACAGGGATTCATCTTTTTCCTCTCTTCTCTGTGTAGAAGTGGCTGGCCCCACCAGAAAGGAGGGGGCCCCTGGTGAGGACTGCAGTGGGGCTTCAGCAGCTAATGTGGAATGATGTTTGCCAAGTGCCTAGCACCCTGCCTTGCACATAAGAGGAGCTCAATAAATTGCATCTTTTATATCCCATTATTAACTTCCTATAAATGAGTCTGTGAATCAAATCCAACCTTATTCTTGGACTTTCTGAGTCAAAAAACCCAGACTCTGAAAAAGCACTTTTTCCCTACGTGATTTATGACACATACTGGCGAGTAAGGAAGGAGGGAGAGGAAGGTTGCTTGCTTGTCTACTTCTAGCTAGATTTCATGACATTTGCATTTTTCTGCTTGTATAAATAAACTGCACTCTCACACAGGGAATATTTAAAAAAGATAATTAAAACCATCTGAAATCCTGTTACCCAAGAATGTTAGCATGCTCTTTCTTTTCGTCCATACTCTCTATGGGTGGTTGTATATACTATATTTACACAGTTGAGTTGAATGTATACTGAATATGCAGTTTATGGATCCTACTTTAAAATTTCACTTAACATTTTATTGTGATCATTTCCATATCAATAAACAGAGTTTAAACACTTTTTTCTAAGATTTTATTTATTTATTTGTGAGAGCTCCTTTGTGCACATGAGCAGGAGCTGGAGGGGGTGGGGCAGAGGGAGAAGAACAAGCAAACTCCTCGCTGAGCAGGAAGCCCGAAGCAGGGCTTGATCACAGGACCCTGGGATCATGAACTGAGCTGACTAGCCACATGTCTTCTTTGGAAAAATATCTTTTCATGTCTTTTGCCCATTTCTTAATTGGATTATTTATTTTTTGGCTGTTGAGTTTGATAAGTTATTTATAGATTTTGGATGCTAACCCTTTATCATATATGTCATTTGAAAATGTCTTCTCCCATTCTGTAGGCTGCCTTTTAGTTTTGTTGATTGTTTCCTTTGCTGTACAAAATCTTTTTATCTTGATGAAGTCTGAATAGTTCATTTTTGTTTTTGTTTCCCTTGCCTCCAGAGACATGTCTAGTAAGAAGTTGCTATAGCCAAAGTCACAGATGTTGCTGCCTATGTTCTCCTCTAGGATTTTGATGATTTCATTTCTTGCATTTAGGTCTTTCATCCCTTCTGAGCTTATTTTTGTGTATGGTACAAGAAAGTGGTCCACTTTCATTCTTCTGCATGTGGCTGTTTTGCAATTTCCACAACATCATTTGTTGAAGAGACTGTCTTTTTTCCACTGGATATTCTTTCCTGCTTTGTCAAAGGTTAGTTGGCCTTATGGTTGAGGGTCCATTTCTGGATTTTCTACTTTGTTTTATTGATCCATGTATCTGCTTTTGTGCCAGCACTATACATCTCCTACTACCTTTTTTGGTAAATATTGTTTCAAGATGTTGCATTCCATTCCATTGATTCATTTATTAATTAGTGGATTATTACCATATTGTTTTCATTATTATAACTTTCTAAGAATCTTTAACTTCTGGAGATTATATTCATTCTTTGGGTATAATTACTCAGTTAAAACTTCTTTATTTTTTTTTAAAGATTTTATTTATTTGACAGAGAGAAACACAGCCAGAGAGGGAACACAAGCAAGGGGAGTGAGAGAGGGAGAAGCAGGCTTCCCGCCGAGCAGGGAGCCCGATGTGGGACTCGATCCCGGGTCTCCGGGATCATGTCCTGAGCCGAAGGCAGTTGCTTAACCAACTGAGCCACCCAGGCGTCCCACTCAGTTAAAACTTCTAAACATTCTGGTCACACATTAAAAAAAAGTCACTAACAATTAACTCTGAGATATAGGAGCCTTTGTATCTTATCTTATTAAACATACACATTTATTCATGTCAAAAAAAGCTGAAATGACTTGCCCCAAATTTCTGAGCTCTCTAGAATTTGAATCCTCTGCTACAACTAATTTAGAGTGCTTTCCACCACTTCGTACTAGTTTTTTGCTTTCACGAAGTATCAACAAAATGCAGAACGGAATAGTTACAATTCAGCCAGGGTGAGCATTAACCAAGATGCAAATACTCTAATATGGCTCCTGATCCTGGGGACACTGATATGCTACAAATTTAAGTAAAATATCAAGTTAGAAATTGTTGAATAAAGGGTAGAGAAGGAGGGAGAGATTCATTACAACTAGAGGTTGGAGGTTTCCAAAAAGGGATGACCTCTCTACTGAGGCTTGAAAGATGAACCAAATTGAGAAAGGAAAGGATGAACAGTACACAATGAACAAAAACACAAAACATGAAACAACAGTATCTTCAAGGGTTCTACTTTGCTCCCTTACCCCTATGCCACCCAACCAATCCATTAGCCCTCCTGCTGATACCACTTTAAAAATAAATCCTGACTATGCAAGTTCTTCATCATGTTAGTGATCATCCCAGATAACTGAGTCTGTCCCTTCAAAATGTTCTTTATCCCTGTGGTCCTGTCTGCTGAGCTCCCAGAACTGCTTCCCCGCATCCCCACCTTTCTTCTTTACCTCATTATTTCCAACTAACTTTCACATTTGCATCCTTAAAAAAAAGATCTCCACTTCTCTCAGAAATCCTATCTTCTGCAGAATCAAGTATTTGGGATAATAGGAGTGCCCTTCAGTAATGACCCAATGAGGCTCTTAAATCAAGTAGAGCAGGTCACAGTGCTTGCTCATAGCATGATTTTCTTAACCATTCATTCTGTCAGATTCTTGAGTTCCTCCCTCCCTGCTTTTCTAATTCACTGGATTATGTGAGCAAAAAATGAGGCAACATATACGAAAACACTTTTTAAAACATAAATGACTCTCCATATGTCGCTTGCCATCCATTCCATAGATAAGATCCTATGTAATGGCCCTTTTGACATGTACTGTAAGATTGCTATTGTGTGGGGCACCTGGGAGGCTCAGTTGTTAAGTGTCTGCCTTCGGCTCAGGGCTCAGGTTATGACCCCAGATCAAGCCCCACATCAGGTTCCCTGCTAAGTAGGACGCCTGCTTCTCTTTCTCTCACTCCCCCTCCTTGTGTTCCCTCTCTAGCTGTGCTTCTCTCTGTCAAATAAATAAATAAAACCCTTAAAAAAAACCCAGATTGCTATTGTCTGACATTACCTGTTCTCACCTTCTCTGTCACAGTAATGGAACCAGTTTTGTGTTTTTGTGTTTGTTTGTTTGTTTGTTTTAGCTGAGTGCACGACTATATTAAAAAACAAACAAACAAAAAACAAACAAACAAACAAACAAACAAAACTCAACATTTCCCAGATACTTCTGCAGATAGATGTAGCCAATTGACTAAATTTTGTGTATGAGCAGAGTGACTATGACTTCAAGGCATGTCTTCCTCCTCCCCGTGGCTGGCATGTGGATGTGGTGGTGTACCATCTTAGACTAGATGGAACAAGAGAACACCTTGAGAAAAATGAAGGAAGATACAAGGGTCTGGGTTCCTACCACCATGGATCTTCAGTGCCATCCTTGAACTGGTTAGGTACTAACAGTTAAGTATGAGAACTTGTTTTCCAAACTTATTTTAGCCACTATTGTTTTGGATCTCTGTTTTCTGTCCTCATTAATGCAACACTGACATGTCAGAGTTTCCCAGCTTCTCTGATTTTCTGCTGCTTACTCTAAAATGCTGGCGCTCTGCTTAGCTCAGTTGGTCAAAGCACAATGCTAGGATGAGAAGTAGCATCCCTGCCTGGGCCAGATAATTCCAGTTTCCAACCACTTCTAACAGACTTCTCTGTGCTACAGATGAGAGTGTGGATAGGCCTGGGCAAATATATCCCTTTCATGGCGGGTGAGGAGATTTCAATAAACCCACTACCTACAAACAGTGGTGCTACATGAAAAACACAACCAAGAAGTGGAATATGATCCTATAGTCTGCTGTGAGTTGATGAGATTCCTTTGGAGACCAATTTGGCAGTACATATTAAAATTAAAATGCTAATGCCCTATAACTCAGCAATTTCACTTTTCAGTATCTATCCTAGAGACAGACTCACTGATGTATGACAAAGTGGTATGCAAAGCATTTTCATGGATAGTAGGCAACACTGACAGACAACAAATGTCTTTAGCATGTAGATGCATACTTTGAAATTTTGTGAAGCTATTTTTTTAATAAAGTGATTCATTTATACTGATTTCACAGGTATTGATAAGGACTATGGTAAAGTAAGAATTTAAATAGAAGCCATGAGTCAATTTTACATGGATATGGCAAATACCATTAAGTCACGATCTGAATGAGTTGTATTTGTGAAAAACTGACATTCAGCATCTCACAGCAGGATTTACTGATTTATGCCAAGCTCAGTGAAGAATTGTTGTTACACGTCTTCCATCTCCTGAATAGCATGAACCTTGCTCTCCTTTGCATGGCCAGTGCTATGCATAAAGCTTATGCATAAGAAGCTCTTAATGAGATATCACCCAAGAACCAGGTGATAGTTGCTTTGATACTGTGAATTTTAAGAGGGATTTCTTCAGTGATGAACAGCCCCAGGGAAGTTTATGGTGAGGTTGACCTGCTTACTGTAGATCTGTGATTCTTGACCTTGGCTGCATGTTAGAAATACCTGTGGAGGTTTGTAAACATTCCATGCCAGGGCTGTACCCAGGACCAACTAAATCAGAATGTCTGAACATGGGACTGAGACCTCTGTGTTATCCTAGTCCTCAGGGTACTTTGAACATGTAGCTAAAGTTAAGAATTATGAATCTGGGTGATAAAGCTGCGACCAGCTAGCTAAGTGATTGAAAGCCAGGGGATCTCAGTGTAAAAGAACAGCACCCATAGATTCTCAGAGTGTTACAGACTTTGCTCTAGGATGGTCTCTCTGCCAGAATGTTTTCCCTTTGGATAAATGCATGGCTGACTCATCACCTAAAGGTCACTGCCAAATCCCCCTTTCTCACGGAGGCCTACTTTGACCACCAAATTTCATACTGCAATCTGCCTCCAACCCCATCCCCACGGTATCCCTGTTCCCCTTATTTTGCCCTACTTTTCTTTTTTCCAAAGCACTTTTACCCATGAATCGATGCCACTTACTTATTAATTATGTTTATTGTTTATGATTGTCTCACCCCTCTAGGAGGTAAGCTTCTGTGTCACAGAGATCTTCTCTTTCTTCCCTAAATATCTCAAAAGCTTGAAAGAGTGCCACAAACGTGGTGGGCCCTCAGTAAATATTTGCTAAATGAATACAGCTTAGAGCCAGTGAAGTCCTGCTGGAGCGTTTGCTCAACCCAACCTTCTCATTGAACTGATGACAAAATCAACCACAGCCCAGAGAAGAGACGAAAGGCATCCAGGGCCAAAGAGCAAGGCAGTAACCGAACTGGAACTAGACTCCCAACCCAATCCCCCTTCAGTCCAGTAAGCTGGTTGCCTGTTAAGAAGTGTGCATGCAAACAGTTCCAAACTGTGAACTTGAAGAGAAGCCTTTGTTTCTGCCAGTGTTTTCAAAATCTCTTTGCTTTTATGGACATTACCTGCATTAGGCCTTCATGATTGTGATTTAAAATTTGGGTACACCATTATATGCTGTTTTTGTAATCACTCAGAGCCTAGAGACTATATAGAGACATTGATTTTTACTAGGATTTTTTCTTTCTTTCTTTCTTTCTTTCTTTCTTTCTTTCTTTCTTTCTTTCTTTCTTCCTTCCTTCTTTCTTTCCTCCTTCCTTCCTTCCTTTCCTCTTTCTTTCTTTCCTTTTTTCCTTTTTTCTTTCTTTCTTTCTCTCTCTCTCTCTCTCTCTCTCTCTCTCTCTCTCTCTCTCTTTCTTCCTCCCTCCCTCCCTCCCTCCCTCCCTGCCTTCCTTCCTTCCTTCCTTCTGTTCATCTGTCCTTCTTTCCTTTCTTCCTTTCTTTCTCTCTTTCACAATTTTTGTTTGTTTTTTGTTTTCCCTAATCTGGAATGGAATAAAGAAGCCATGAGATCTGCGCTCTGGATTTTGTAAATGAGCCTACTGTTCATCTCACTTTCCAGCAAGATAAGACCCAAATGGCATTTGCAGAAGTGCTTCACTATCTCTCAAGCGATCCAGCTCCTGTGTGGGCCCCTTGGTAACAGCTTGGCAAATCCGCAAAAGGAATGCGACTATATAGTTTGTGTGTGGACGGTGGAGTTATTATAGCTTCCAAATTGCCTAGCAGGTCATTAATCATAGGCCAAGATAGGCCATCGCTGCGGCAGTGGTGTGAAAGCGTCCAGCATAATGCCGGCGAAATCATGTTTAACAGGCAGCTCTTGTGGGCGTAGATATGGAAGGGAGAGAGGCAGGGAAAAAAATCACTCCCCTTTTAGGAAAGAAAACTTCTACTTATCTTTGATTTGCATTCAGTCCTCCCTCAATAGTCCTTAAGCCTGTTATTTAATTCATTTTTGTGCCAGGGTTCATCACAAAGCAAAAACCCTAAGCGAGACCTATGCAGTCTGTGACCTCCAAACCCTCTGTCTTTTCTTGTCAGTTCTATGTCATTTGTGCAGTTGAACTCCACCAATTTGAAATGCTGACCTCTTCCATAGACAACCTTATTCTCCTCCAGTGAAAGAAAGGCCCAGGGCCGACAAACCACTCAAGCGGAGATGGCAAGAAAAGGGAAAAGTGGTTGACTGGTAAATCAATTTCCACAGCCCACCCAAAACCCATACACACATTGAATTTGTATAAATTTAAAAAAAATTGTCGAATGGATTTATAAAGAAGAGGGTTCCAAGAACAAAATAAAAAAAATTTATGAATTGGGGCCAGGAAGAATGACATCAGAACCCTGCTCCTGGAGGGCCCACACAGCGCTGAGGGCCTGCTGCACTCCTTCTACACCTGGACTCCCTGAGGTTCCTTGAAAAGAAAAGTCCAGAATAAAATGCAGGAGAAAAGTTGCATGTCACTGGCAAAGGCAACAAAAGAAAGGGGGTGGGGACACAACCAGAAAAACAGAACTTGAGTTATGGAGCCCAGAACTGATAAGCGTGAGACCCGGGAGATGTGGCTATCCTCTGGTACTGAGCTGTGCCTGCTGACAGACACGCGGCACGTCTCTCGGTGCTGGGCCCGGGTCCCTCCCGCCTGTGAACGCAGAACTAGATTATCTCTTGTAGCCAGTGTTTTCACAGCCAGTGTATTTTTCTTGCAGTGTCTACCATTTTTTTCTTTGATTTTAGATCTCTTCCCATCAAAAGCAATCACCCACTAGATGATGTCATTTAATTAAAATCTTCATTTATTGAGTACCTACTATGGTTTCTGAACTAAGCATTGAGGATAACAACCACAGCTCCTTTCCCCAATATTTAACAACCGACTGTGAACTCAAAATATAAAAGCTCCTCTTACAGGAAAAAAATTAGGAAAATAGAAATATGAGTTTTTCTTTTAACATATGAATCAATTTTTCCTAGATTCTCTCCACACCCCTCCT
>PITA01023967.1:5269-27243 GCA_004023965.1 Spilogale gracilis
AAAAAAAAAAAAAAAAAAAAAAAAAAAAGGCAACATATGCCTGGAGTCCTGGGTGGTTTAGTTGGTTATGTAGATGACTCCGGATTTACTTGTAGGAATCCATCTCAAAGAAAGAGTAAATGGGGCACCAGGGTGGCTCAGTTGGTTAAACATCTGACTCTTGATTTCCATTGACATCATGATCTCAGGGTTGAGAGATCGAGCCCCATGTCAGGCTCCACAGTCAGTGGACAGTCTGCTTGAGATTTGCTCTCTCCCTCTGTCTCTCTCTCTCTCTCTCTCAAATAAATAAATTTAAATTAAATTAAATTAAATTAAAATGAAATAAAATAAAAGGCTATGCATTCCCAGCTTTTTCTTGCTCTTCCTCCACCTCCTAGGATGGTCTAGAATCTCTTTGGTAGTTACTGCTCTAGAGATAATCCTAAGCAAAACTTTCCAGTAAACTCTCCCTAAGATGTGATGGTGAGAAATCCTTGCTCGCCGCCCTCAGGGCGTTCACCAGGTCTCCCATATTTCCAGAGGTTAAATCACATAGGAAAGGTTTACAGGACTCTGGTTTCTTGGCTTACGTGGTTTCTTGAAGCTGAGCCCGGAAGGAATGCTTTGCTAACCACCTCAGAGTGCCTTGGGAGCTGCCCACCCAGTCTCGGGAACAAGAGCTAAGGAGGGAGGCCCTGGGGAGAGCAGCCCGATGGGAGCAGGGGTGCAGAAGCTGGTCAGGTTAGTGCTTCAAGGCCCCAGAGTCACTTCTCCCTCATCCTCAACTCCTGATCCGGCTTTGTCTGGAGGGTGGCTCAACATAGGCCGTGCCCGAGCCTCTGCCCTAAGGCCCACTCTACCTCTCCCGTCTAGTCTGTCGTCCTGCTGCTCGCACCATAACCTGGACAGTGTCCCCTGGAGGCCATCTTCGCCCCAGGCCTGCCCAAGAGCCCATCGCCACCTCTCAAAACAACCAAGACCTTCTGTCTGAACTTTAAGGCCCTCGTCAAAGGCCTGGCTTTCCCCAGTGCCCACAACTCCTCTGAGTTTTTGAATAATGGCTGGCACGGCTATGTGGCAACCCACCTGCTCACCAGCCCAGCCAAAGGCTTGCCCGTTCCTCTTGCCAATCACTGATAACCACACATGTGCGGGGAGGGCAGATGAATCAAAGGTCCCACCCCGCCCCCCACCGTGGGTAGGTTTCTCCTCTCAGGGCACCTAAGTTCTCTTTCTGAAATTAGCTGTTTATTGACTTGTTCATACCCTTGTCCTCCTTCTTCCCCCAAAGGAGCTTATAAATCCTGGGGTATAAGCTTCCACCTGAGCATAAAAGCCGTGAGGACACGGTTTCTCAACGAATGCCAGCACTTGGAAAAATGCCTGGGGCAGAGTGGGGGGGTTTATACTTTGTCATAGTCATTAGGAAGACAGATCCCTGCTGAATGTCTCCAGTTCATTTCCTAAAACCTCTCCACCTTAACCCACAGTGGGCTTTCCAGTCTCTGTCCATTCACAGTGGGACAGCCATCTATCCCTGCCTCAGGGTTCCCCTGAATAAACTTTTCTTACTGGACACTGATTCCTTAACAACAACAAAAATGCACCTTTTCCTGAGCGTCTACAATTTTGCTTTCATTCCCTGAGAAGTGACATTTTTCTCCCTATGGAAAAATCTATCTTGCAAATTGCTAGACCTCTGTAATCCTCCCCTGAAGCCATTTCCTTTGGAAGAAGTCTGTGGTGGCCAGCATCGCCCAGAATTAAACAGCGGTTCTACCACATCTGGTGACTGGACTAGACTAGACACTTCCATCTGCCGTTCTGTTACCAAGACAGTTCCCGCCTCTCTCAACTTCTGTTCATTTTGAACTGGTCTCCCAAGTCACCTCCTCCCTGGTGCCCTCCTGGCGCATACCACTCTGGACCTATTTTCATTTCAGGTCAAAGGGTTCTATCTACCATTTACACATAATCCCTACAGATGTCCAGTCTAGGACCCTAGCTCTTGTCGGTCCTGAGCTAAATTCTCGTGTCCTTCACTTTGTTCTCCTACGTCTCTCCATCTCCAGCTCCTCTGTCCGGTGCTCACCCCCCCCCCCCCCCCCCCTTCCCCGGTCGCGAGGCCCCCGCGCGGTTACCTGGAGCTTGTGCAACCGCAGAAGGTAGCCCTGCGCTAACAGCTGGAAGAGGAAGCGCAGCGGCCCCGGCCCCGGAAGGTCCTCCAGGGTCCGCAGCCTCCGGTCGCCAGGCCCGTCTCCAGGAGTCTCGGCGGTAACCGGGACGGCGGCGGGCATCGCGGCCTTTGCTCTGGCCCCGTGTGGGCAGAGGCCAGGGAGCGCCCCCCGCGTCCCCAGCAGCGCCCACCGCAGCCTCGCCCCCCGCAGCGCAAACAGGCGATCCATGGCCCGCGCCGCCACGCCTTAGGACTGCGAGTGAAGAGCTCCTGGAACCCGCTCAGAGATCTATCCGGAGGGGCGGGTTCAAGGGCGCCAGCGACCGAGGGTGGGCCGGGCAAAGGCCGGCCAGGCCCCTTAGTGCTCACTTTCCTCGCAGTGCTCGGTCTCTCCAACCCGACCTAGCGAACACACACAAGCCACCTCCTCCAGCGGCAAGCCTGCGGCCGAGGGGAGGGGCCGGCCAACCCCACTGCTAAGGGTGCACCCCGGGATTTACCGAGCCGCGATCGCGGCCGCTGCTTCCGCGACTCCCCAACTCGCACTTCCGCGGACTCTCAGAGAGAACTTGAAGTTGTTTAGTCTGTACTTTGATTCGCAGTATTTCCAAGGCCAGGAAGTCCCAGCCAGCGAGCCGGGCCCTTGCCTGACCTACAGGTTTGCCACCGCACAGCGCCCTCGCCCCAGTGCTCCTCACTTCCCTGAGAGCAGGAACAGGCTGCTGAGATTTCACTGGCCTCTGGCTTTTCCTAATACGGCACCCCAACCCCAGGGATTGATCCCCAGCAAGAGAGAAAAAAAAAAAAAAAAGGAAGCAAACAAAGCATAGCATAGCAAAGAAAAGAAAACCGCCCTGTGTCTAAGGTCATCTGATTCCTGGAGGGTGAAGCCAAACAAATTTAAGTATTAGGGGTTTGTTAATGCAAGTCTATTCCCTCCACAATCCTAAATCAGCTAAGGCAGGGTTTTTCCAATGGTAGGTTGAGCCCAGATTTAGGGACTGTGATCAGAATTATTTTTTTAGAAGATGGAAACGAATAAAATGGTACAGAAAATACTGCCAAGAAGAAAGAGTAGCGTTTCATGAATCCTTTGTCTCCTATATATTCAAAGTATATTGAAAAGCTATTTCTATTTCAAAAAGTTAAAATCAGGATGGTAAAACTTGCTCTAAGAACGCTGGAACAATGAGTTAATTATAAACAGCCAGAGGGGTCTCTGAGCGTGACTGGTAACGTCCGCACGGAGGCCCAGGTTCGAACCTGACAATAAACGACTCAGGTCTCCGGTGGTCTTTTTCGGGGGTCTCACGACTTGGGCACAACAGAGACCCAGTATCGAGCCCCACATTGGGCTTCCTGCTTGGTGGGAGGCCAGCCAGGTGCCCCTGACTTGCTCAACTTGTGAATTGTGCAATTTCCGTCGGTTATGGATCCTAACACAAACTGTACTTGTATTCCCAACCTGAGTAATGTGGCTATGCTGACCCTATACACAAATACACACAACGGTAAAGGCTTTCATAAGGTTGCATTTATATTAACATAACTTAAGTATATAGCATCTCTAGTCAATTATGAGAAGTATAAACAGCCAGAGGAAGAAGGCATATTAGGTTCAAAGGGGCAACAATTAGAGGGTCAGTTAATGTGGTTAGATGTGGATTTATGTTTTTATTTATCCCATTTGGGGCATAGGATTTCTTAAATCTGTCACTGAAAATCTTTCATCAGTTTGGGACTTCTTCAGACATCTGTTCAAACATTTCTTCTATCCCATTCCTCTTTCTCTAACCCCCTTCTAAGACTTCATATTATACATATGTTAGACCTTCTGACAGATTCTTCCTGTCTCTTACCCTCTCTTCTGCATTTTTTTAAATCCACTTGTCTTTTCTAGCTTGTTAATTCTCTATTCAGTTGTATCTCACCTGCTGTTAAATCCACTGAATTCTTAATTTCAGCTGTTGTATTTTTCAGTTTTTTATTTTGATTAGTTTTTTTCAAATCTATCTCCTTTTTTATGTTTCTAGTTTTATGTCAGAATTCTTAGTTTCATCTCTATTATCCCCCTACATTTTGTAAACACAGTTGTTTTAAGAATTACAACTAATAACTCCAGTATCAGTTCTACTTGAAATGATTTCTATTGTCCCTTGTTCCTAGCAGTTTCTGTCTGTGTTGCTGTTTTTTCCCCCCCTGGGACTGGTTGCTTTTGATGATGTGCCAGAAAAATGCATTCTTTGTTTCTGGTGGAGCTCATTTAAGGTGTTGGATGATTTCTTTTTCCTCTGGCAAGATTTACTTTTGTTTCTGACAGTTGCCTGAAGGCACAAGCAACCCAGGATCAGCCTAATTCAATTTTGAGAGTGCATCAAGGATTGAAACCAAGCTGCAATCCTTTGGAAAGCCAGACTAGTGCAGGTCTTAAGCCTTTGGGACCCCAACCCAAAGTTGGGTATAAGAGATCATGGATGCCAGCATTTCTTCACTTGGCCCTGTGAGGCTAAACCACTCAGCTTCCTCTAGTGAAAATGGGAGGGTGCCTGGGTGGCCCAGTAGGTTAAGGGTCTGCCTTTGGCTTAGGTTGTGATCCCAGCATCCTGGGATTGAGTCCCACATGGGTCTCCCTGCTCAGTGGAGAGTCTGCTTCTCCTCCTGCTCGTGATCTTTCACTTTGTCTCTCTCTCTAGGGTAAATAAAGCCTTAAAAAAAAAAAAGAAAACAAACAATAAAACTCCATAAAAGTTAAAAAAAAAAAAAAGAAAATGGGAAATACCACTAATAGGAAAGTGGTACTTGATTCCTAACTTATCTCTGAGTTTCTGTCTTCTGGTTCTATTGTCTATTACCTGTGTGTTCGTTGATGCTGATGCTTCATAGATGTTTGACCTCTTTGTAGTCATACAGCTTTTCTAGCTCTCCTTAGAAAGAGAGTCTGGTATTACAGAAGTAGAAATCTGGTGTACGCGTTTATCTTTATTCTTTTCCTCCCTCTGAATTCATTTTCTTGATATTATGTATTTTTTAACCTTTTTAAAAAAAATGACTACTGGGTGCCTGTGTGACTCAGTCATTAAGCGTCTACCTTAGGCTCAGGTCATGATCCCGGAGTCCCGGGATGGAACTGGCATTGGGCTCCCTGCTCAGCGGGAAGCCTGCTTCTCCCTCTCTCATTCTCCCTGCTGTGTTACCTCTCTGGCTGTGTTTCTCTCTGTCAAATAAATAAATTATATATATATATATTTTTTTTAATTACACATTCTCTCCTATTCATGTCCCAATACTTTATAATTTCCGTTTTGATTTTCTTTTTAATCTAAGAGTCATATAGAAAGGTGATTTTGTTTTCTTGCAAAGAGTTGCAGTTTTGTTTTGAAAGCTTCCATCTTTCTGTTGTTAATTTATAGTTATTTTATTGTGTTCGGAGTGTATATATTCTGCTTTTTAGAATTACCTAAATGTTTTCATAGTCTCGTAATTGTTTCTTTTTCTGAACATTCCATGTGGTTTTTTAAAACTACATATTCTCTGTTTATTAATTTTGTTATTTAGATCCTCTATACCCTTACTTACTTTTGTCTACTTGATTTGTTAACTTCTTTTTTTTTTAAAGATTTTATTTATTTATTTGACAGAATGAGAGATCACAAGTAGGCAGAGAGGCAGGCAGAGAGAAAGGAGGAAGCAGGTTCCCTGCTGAGCAGAGAGCCCGATGTGGGCCTCGATCCCAGGACCCTGAGATCATGACCTGAGCTGAAGGCAGAGGCTTTAATACTGAGGCACCCAGGTACCTGATTTGTTAACTTCTGAGAGAGGTACATTTAAGTATCTCCAAAATATTATGTATTTGTGAGTTCATCAAATGTTCTTATATTTCTGACCATTTTTGTTTTATATATTGATATCTGCTGTTAGATTCATGAACTATTCATGATTATTGTATATTCTTGATGTATAGCACATCTCATAAATCTGACATATTAAATTGCTTCAGATTTAGTTTGTTTGGTTTTAATATTGTTACTCCTGCTTCATTTTTTATTCACATGTTTGATATATCTTTATTCATCCTTCTCTTTTCAGTTATTCTAAGTTATTTTGATTTAGTAGTATCTCTCATAAATACCATGTAGCTGGATTTTTTTTCTTACCCAGCAAAAGAAGATTTAAATAGCAAAAATTATTTTTATAAAAATGAAATAAATGAAATTGAATAAAATCAAGACCTAATAAATGGATAATCCAGGAGTGAGGAAGTACAAATGGCCTTAAACATATACAAAAATGTTCAACTTCACTTGCAGTGAAAGAAAGACAAATCAAAACTACATAAGAGACCATTTTTCACCTATAACGTTGGCAAAGATCTTTTGATCTTGCTATCATTATGTAGTTTAAGATACAGGGAAACAAACTCTTAATTGTGGCTCAAAGAAATACAAGTTACTACAGAGCATTCAAAATTTAAACTGTACTTACCTATGAATCTGTAATCCTACTTGCAGGAATATCCTCTACAAATATACTTGCACATTTGCAAAATTACAAATACAGAAGGATATTTATTACAGCATTTCTTGAGCAGATCAAATATTAGAAACAACATAAACGCCTATTGGTAGGGGAATAATGAGATAACTTATGGTTAATCCACAGACCAAAATCATTTGCATTTGCAGATCATTGAAAACAATGATATGGCTTTATGTATACGGATACGCAACAATTTCTAAGATATATATATATATATATTTTTAAAGATTTTATTTATTTGACAGAGAGAAACACAGCCAGAGAGGGAACACAAGCAGGAGGAGTGAGAGAGGGAGAAGCAGGCTTCCCGCCGAGCAGGGAGCCCGATGTGGGACTCGATCCCGGGTCTCCAGGATCATGACCTGAGCCGAAGGCAGTGGCTTAACCAACTGAACCACCCAGGCGTCCCTAAGATATATATTTTTTAAGTAAAAAGAGTAAGAGGCAAACCAGTGTTACGGTAGACTACCGTAGAATAATGCCAACATTTGCACATGGGCAGATCGTCTCTGGAAGGATATACAAGATCATACTATTTGTCATAGTATATGCCTCAGGAGCAGAGGTGACAAGGACACGACTTCCCAGCACGCTCTCTTGGACTCTTTAAGTCATGTAATACGTACATGTGATATCTAGTTTTTTTTCAAGTGGCTTATTCAAAAGTCACAGAGTAAGGACAGTTTGTTTTGACCTTTCTGAAAACTTGCTTCCCAAAGGGATATCTGGCTATCTATTACCTCACCAGAGCCAAAACTTCAGTGAAAGCAATACTAATGTATTAAAAAAATTAAAAGCATATATATATATATATATATATATATATATATATATATCACCATCATTTTTCTTTCTTTCCTTCTTCCTTGTTTTCTTTCTTTTCTATTTTCTTTTTTTTCTTTTTTTTTAAAGATTTTATCCATTTACTTGACAGAGAGAAACACAGCGAGAGAGGGAACACAAGCAGAGGGACTGAGAGAGGGAGAAGCAGGCCTCCTGCCGAGCAGGAAGCCCAATGTGGGGCTCGATCCTGGGTCTCCAGGATCATGACCTGAGCCGAAAGCAGTCGCCCAACCAACTGAGCCACCCAGGCGCCCCTCTTTTCTATTTTCAAGTGCGGGGATATCTAGAAAGAAATATGTTGGGGGAAATGTATAATTGAAGAAACCCATGAATTAAGTACAAGGACAAATAGTGTGAATAAAAATTGGTTTGAGGGGCATCTGGGTGGCTCATTCAGTTAAACATCAGACTCAGGTTATGATCTCAAGGTCTTGGAGCCTGCTCTCTCCCTCTCCTCCTGCCCCTCCCACAGCTAAAAAACTTGAGGTGTGAGAGTAGGCACAAACTGGCCTGATTCTTCTAATTAACTCCTACTTTTTTGGTGTGATTTTGGACTAAAATAAACAGAAACTTTCCAAACCCCCTGAAAGCAGTAAATTTATGTTTGCACAACTTGCAAAGGAATTAAATTGTACAGCAAAACATCCTCAAGGTAAAAATCACCCATAATCTCACCACATGAAAATTAATAGAAAGTAACAAAATAAAAGACCTCTGCTCTGCTTGGTCAATTATATTCCCTCAGAATGAAACCCAGTTCAGGTTTTAAGACATATTCTTCTAGACCTTATTCTGGATTTACAAATCTTTTTTCACCTATATGTGAGAAGAGTCATACAGATACTTTAACATGAATTCCTTTAAATATTTTAAAGGCTTGGCATTTCTTTTTTTAAAAATTTTATTTATTTATTTGAGGAAGAGAAACAGAGATAGTGAGAGAGCACGAGTGGGGAGAGAGAGGGAGATGCAGGCTCCCCACTGGACAAGGACCCTGATGTGGGACTCGATCCCAGGATCTTGGGATCATGACCTGAGTTGAAGGCAGCCACTTAACTGACTGAGCCATCTAGACTCCCCAAGGCTCAGGGTTCCTAAATAATATATTCTTATTGGGGTGGCTGGGTGGCTCAGTCATTAAGCATCTGCCTTCAGCTCAGGTCATGATTCCAGAGTCCCAGGATCGAGTCCAAAGTTGGGCTCCTTGCTTGGCAGGAAGCCTGCTTCTCACTCTCCCTGCTTGTGTTCTCTCTCTAGCTGTGTTTCTGTCAAGTAAATAAATAAAATCTTTAAATATATATATTATATATATAAATAAATATATATATAAATATATATATATATTCATTCTTATTGGCCATTTCTATTTTTCTATGAAGTCCTTAATTATTTTCTTTGATTTTTTTTTCCTGTTGGGCATTTTTTTTTGTCTCTTATTTTTGTGGTGGTGTTTTTTTCCTATTTAGGGAGATTAACCTTTGTCTGTTATATATTACAAGTATTTCTCCTGGTCGTCTGTTCCCTATATCTTGGTTTCACTTAAGGTATCTTTTTTATTAGTTTCTGTGTGGTCCAGCCTGGCATTTTTTTCCTTTTTAAGACCTCTTGGTTTCGTATCTTGCCTGGGACTACCCCAAGATTGCTAGCAAAAAAAAAAACCTTTCATGTATTTTACATTTGATAGTTTTGTTTTTTATATGCTTTTTTTTTTTCCACAATGAGTGATCCAATCCATCTGGAATTAGTTTCCATTTCTGGTGTGAACTAGGGTGTTAATGTATCTAATGATTCCAACATCATTAAATTAAATAACATCTAATTCTTCCAACATCGTTTATTATATAATAGCTCAGGAGTTTGCCAGGTGCCCCATTTCCCATCTGGGAGCAGGAGTCTTTAACTTCTAAGACTTAGCAGATTTCCATTTCACGGAAGAACATTGCTTTGGTGCTGGGTAGCTTTCAGGAGCTGTCCCCGTGTCATCCTCTGATATTACAGTGACCACCTATAGCTTAGGGTTACAGTTCACCCAAGGGTGACTCTCCATCTTCACTGGAGGCCAGAAGGAGATGGGAAGGCACGTACCCTTCCACATCACCACTCTTCCCCTTTAGCGTTCACAAAACCAACAGAGCAGAGTCTAGTTTCCTTGAGCAAAAAGGACATTTCCAGAAGGGAACTGCTACATAGGAGAATCAAACATTCTCCCTCAAACTGCCTAAGGGGGGCAGCTGGTACCCTAGACCTTCATGATCCTGTGCTTCAGATGCTTCTCGAACAGCTTTCTAACTTGCTTCTCCAGAACTTGGTTTGCTCCTTGTCCAGCTTGCATTCCCTTCTTCAAGCCTTGAAGTAGAGAAACTCTACTTACCTCCCTTGGGAAAACCCCACTTCTTCCCCCAAGGAGCCTGGATTCTTTTCTTCAGATAAGTTTCTGAGTCTTAGTTTGGTAGTTTCTTTCAACCCCGAGTTACAGCCAGTGGCCCCACAGGTGCAGGGGGATGGATACCCACCTCCTGGGGGAGGGTGAAGGAAGAACTTATAGTTCCTATTTTATTCACAATATTCCCGCCCATGAGCATGGTGCCGGGCTGCTGGCATGGTTTCTCTCCTGGCTGATCTCTAAAAGTGAGCATCTCACCTGAGACACATTACTTTTCTTCCCCTTAAAGATGGTGCAGTCTAAACTATATTTTTTAAAAAGATATTTATTTATTTGACACAGAGAGAGAGACAGCTAGAGAGGGAACACAAGCAGGGGCAGAGGGAGAGGAAGAAGCAGACTCCCCGCTGAACAGGGAGCCAGACCCAGGACTTGATCCCAGGACCCCCTGGGATCAAGATCAAGACCTGAGTCCAAAGCAGATGGCCAACTGACTGAGCCACTCGGGTGCCCCAAGGGTTTGACTCTTAATCTTATTTCACATCTTGATCTCAGAGTCATGAGTTCAAGCCCTGCGTTGGGTATGGAGCCTCCTTTAAAAAAAAAAAAAAAAGGTCATGCAAGGCACAATGCAAGTCACACAGTGAACAGGATAGATCAGGTGTAGGAAGTTAATGAGTCAGAAGTGCATGGAGTCTGAGCCATTCCTGAGATAAGACCTGAGATAAGGCGTAGGTCAGCAGGTCCACTCTCCTCACTTGCTGCTTATTGTGTTCAAGCTGTGAAGGATCTCGGTTCTGCTCAGAGATCAATTGGGCAGTCTTTGGCAGCAGCTGGCTTTCTGAAAAGGTCAGACGTAGAAGGGCCAGTGACCAGAGAGTCTGACCATTTCCTGCAAAAATCCTCCCTTTTGCAAGGGATTTAGTCACTTTGCAGATGGGCTGTGCTTCTGCTCATTATCAGTTCTGGGCATGCAGGTGCTGGGCTCCGCCGTACCTGGTCTAAACCACAATGCCCTCAGCTGCCCGCCCCTTTGCTTGACTCGGGCTGCTGCTTGACGTGAGCGACTCCATCTTGCTTTCTGCAATGCTCTGTACTGACTTCCTTTCACCAGACCTCCTCTCCGTTGCCTCCCTTTCCACCACCTCAGGGAACTCATCTGCTCTTCAGAGCAGGAAATTCTGGCTCTCAGGAACCAAATATGTTTCTTTTCTAAAACTTGATCACACATCTAAACTTGAAATTTTTTGCAAACAAATGAATGACTAATTTCTTCTCTGCTGGTAGGTCTTTCCCAAAAAGGAATGAGATGAGACACTCCAGCTTCTGCTCCCTCATGGGGTGGGGGGGGGGGAACCCATGCAAAGGGGAGCCACTGGAAGTGTTGCTATATTCTAACACTTGAACTGGTCTCCAGACCCTGACACAAAAGAGTTTATTGAAACAAGAGGCAGCATGATATGGTGAAAAGAGCAAGGGTTGTATCAAAATGCTCACAATGTTTCATTAAGAAGAAACAAAAACAAGTTACAAAACCATTTCAGCAATTCATCTCTCTCTCTCTCACTCTAACACACACACAATTGGAAATATACACACCAAAATTAACAATGGTGGTAAATTATACGTGACTTTTATTCTTCATACTTTTCCGTGTGTTGTCTTAATTTTTTAAATGAATTTCTTAATAAAAAGATAAAAATATTCACAGCAGCGAACTGTGTGAGTTGTAATGGACACACAGTCCTGGCTTTGTTACTTACAAGCTATGAGACTCTGGGCAAGTTACATAACCTCTTGAATAAGCCTCAGTTCACAACAATTAAATAAGAACAATACATACCAAATTTACAGGGCTGTGAATGAAAGATAAAAGATACCTTTTCATCTGAAAATGTAAAATAATACAAGTAAAGTTCATCACTTGATAAATGGTTATCATTGTAATTTACCAGGCTGTCGTGTTTAGTCTATAAATCTATAACCAGGGCTCTGTTCACAATGGACAGAAAGTATTGATTTGGGAGGCCTGGGGGAGAATCTGAATTCTCCATCTATAACAAGCTCCTAGGTAATGACAAGACCTCTGGCCCGAAGACCACATTTCAAGTAGCAGTTCCAAGGGATGAAGCTACTGAGGCAAAAGAACGTAGAGCTGATCACTACAGGTATTTTCGCGCTAGGAGCATTTGGAAATTCTGGAAACAGGCGGGAGAGGTTGAAAGTTCAGGCTTTAATTTCAAGGAAAGGTACTTAGGCAGGACAGAGAAACTAGAAAGAATGTTGGCAGAACTTAGAGGACACAGCTAGTTTCTCCCTTGGGATATTTACCAGATTCTAGGGTTGCAAAGTGAGAGATTAAAAAGCTAAGAAGAAAAGCCTCCAAAACCCGAGTGTTGCTTTCAGCAGTCTTATGATATATGTAGACTTAAAATGTAATTTTATTTTATTTTTTAATTTTTTATTTATTTGATAGAGAGTGTGAGAAAGCACAAGCAGGGGGAATGGCTAATGGAGAGAGAGAAGCAGACTCCCCACTGAGCAGGGAGCCTGATTCGGGTTTGATCCCAGGACCGTGGGAGATCCTTAATGGTCTGAGCCCCAGCTAGGTGCCCCTAAAATGTAATTTAAAATGAGAGGTTCTGGGGTGCCTGGGTGCCTCAGTTGGTTGAGTGATTGCCTTCGGCTCAGGTCATGATCCTGGAGACCCGGGATCGAGTCCCACATTGGGCTCCCTGCTCTGCGGGAAGCCTGCTTCTCCCTCTCTCACTCCCCCTGCTTGTGTTCCCTCTCTAGCTGTGTTTCTCTCTGTTAAATAAATAAAATCTTTAAAAAAATATTTAAAATGAGAGGTTCTGCTTATCTAATTCCAATGAGTCTTGGGGGGGCACCACGTGGTGCTTGGACACCAGCTGGGTGTCCTACAGCTCAACTCTATTCAGATACTACGGTCCCAGAGACAGTATCAGATTCTGCAGGTGAGGGGCTGAGTCCCACAAGACTGCCACCCACCCCTGCAGATGCTGACCCCAAGCCCAGGTGATCTGTGCTTCTGACCACACAGCTGCAGTTTGGAGGTTCCTGTAACCCCCTCCTTAGACTTCAGATGCCCATCACAAGTGCTTCTGACCAACTACCTCTAAATCAGAGGGTTCCAGGCTTTGGGCTTTGGTTAACTTGCTAGAACAGTTCCCTGAACTCAAGAAACCCATTACTCACTAGATTGCTAATTTGTTACAAAGAACTTTAAAGGAGGCGGTGCCTGGGTGGCTCAGTTGGTTAAGCCACTGCCTTCGGCTCAGGTCATGATCCTGGAGACCCGGGATCGAGCCCCACATCAAGCTCCCTGCTCAGTGGGAAGCCTGCTTCTCCCTCTCTCACTCCCCCTGCTTGTGTTCCCTCTCTGGCTGTGTTTCTCTCTGTCAAATAAATAAAATATTTAAAAAAACAAAACAAAACAAAACAAAGAACTTTAAAGGAGATAAACCAACTGCCAGAGGAAGAGAAACATAAGGACAATGTCCAGAACAAAGGAGCTTCTGTCCTCATGGACTTTGGTCCCAGGATGGTGGCATGTGGAAGCCTTCTGGCTCTATGAACCCCATCCGTTGGGCTTTTTATGGAGGCCTTATTACAGAGACATGCTGATTAAATCACTGGCTGTTAGTGATTGATTCAACCTCTCTAGAAATCAGGGGTAGGAACTGAAAGTTCCAATCTTCATTCATGGTTGGTTCCCCTAGCAACTAGCCCCCATTCTTAGGTGTTTCCAAAGTTACCTTATGAATGTAAACCCAGTTGGGGGGGAAAGGGGCTCATTAGAAACCACAAGACGTGGCTGCCTGCGTGGCTCAGTCGTTAAGTGTCTGCCTTCCCATCAGGTCATGATCCCAGGATCGTGGGAGGGAGCCCTGCTTCGTACTCCCTACTCAGTGGTGAGCCTGCCTCTCCCTCTGCCTGCTACCTCCCCTACTTGTGCTCTCTCTGTGTGTATCAAATAAAGAAGCAAAATCTCAGAGAAAGCAAGTAAGCAAGCAACTACAAGTCACACACTGCACCTTCATGGCTTTGGAGTGATTTCAGGAATTGAGGACAAGAGGGCAAATATTAAAGCAAAAAATTCTCCCATCGCTCTTATTGCTCAGAAAATTCTTAGGGTCTTGAGAGCTGTGAGCCAGGAGCCAGGGATGAAGACCAAATGTATATGAGAACTGTATTTTGGTCATCAGCAGGACTGATTGTGTATATCTCATAAATCACCACATTGCAATAATAATGCAAAAGGTGGGAAGGGTTAAATGGAGTTAATGTGTCCTAACATGCTAGCATTAGGCATTAAAACAATCATTTGTATTAGACTTCTGCTACTGTTGCGTAACAAACTGTCCAAATAGTCGGTGACTTCAAACGACAACAGCTGTGTTACGGGCACAGATTCTGTGAGGCAGGGGAATCAGGAGAGGGCACAGCCAGAGCGGCTTGTTTCTGTCCCATGGTGTCTGAGACCTCCATCTGAAAGATTCAAAGGCTGAAGGCTGGAAGAATCTGGAAGTTCCTGATAACTCATGGGCAAGGATTACCATCTAGAGTGTCCTCACATGGCTTTTCTGCATGGCTTGGCTTCCCCGTAGAAAAGCAGCTTTAGGGCTGCAAGCAGGAAGGTTCCAAAGAATAAGACAGAAGCCATCTGATCTTTTACTCTGCTTCAGAAGAGAAACGGCCTCACTTTTTCTTTTGAGCAGTGATGTGCCCTCCTAGATTCAAGGAGAGGGAAATCAGATTCCAATTCCCAATGGAAGAACGGCAAGATCAGTTGTAGAATGACATGAGTTTCCAAAGAAATTGCGGCAGTCCCCTTTGCAAAAAACAGCCTCCCACGTCAGCCATCTGTCTGGAGTGATGAAATAACTTGGCAGGAGGCAGTGATACAGGTCATGGAACAAAGTGCTGGTTGTTAATGCTACTTGACTTGTATGTTTCAAACGGTTAAAATGGTCAATTTGATGTTACATAAATTTTGCCACCATAAAAAAATTATAGAGGAAGGATGGGAGGGAAGGCAGAAGGGAAGGAAAAAAGAGAAAGAAGGAAAGGAAGGAGAGAGAGAGAGAAAGAAACCCAGCCCAGCCCTGCATTGAAGTCTGGTTGGAGCAAAGTGGGAAATTAGGCGTGATGCTCCACAGAGAAAACCTGGATTCTATGTCCGTGCTCCTACCTCTGCATATAATTTATCCCCCCAAGATTCCTCAATCTGGAAGCTTGTTAGAGCATTTGCAGATGATTTGAAGGATAGCAGGGGGGCTGGCTGGGCCCTTGACAAACTGTGCTCGCTAGAGTAAATGAGAGGCTAGGAATAAAACCAAAGGACCATCTTCCATTTCTAAACCCACAATTTCAAGAGGTTTGTGAGACCAACCTTGGAAGACTAACTTATAATTCCAACAATGTTATTGAGATTCTCAAATTCACATTTAACGAACAGCGACACTGAGCTGGGGGCAAATGTCGTGGGTAGAAAGCTCAGCAGCAAGAGTTTCTGGGAGATGGAATGCCTGACTGATGTTTTGTGGATAATTGTATAACAAGGGTGCAGTAATGCTATTGAACAATGGGCACACTGTTCAAAATGAGGAAGTAAACAGTTTCTAGTGCTGTCCTCACATGTTTGGTTTTTAGGTTTGAGGGCTCTTTTGTTTGTTTTTGTTTGCTTTTTGTTCGTTTTTTGTTTTGTTTTGTTTTGAGATCTGATGTCTGTTCTTATTTCTTTGTTACTCTTAGAAAAATCTTGGGTGCCCGGGTGCCTGGGTGGCTCAGTTGGTTGAGTGACTCCCTTCGGCTCAGGTCGTGATCCTGGAGTCCCAGGATCAAGTCCCACATAGGGCTTCCTGCTCCATGGGGAGTCTGCTTCTCCCTCTGACCCTCCCCCTTCTTAAGCTCTCTTTTTCTCATTCTCTCTCTCAAATAAATAAATAAAATCTTTTTTAAAAATCTCATTTGAAAAAAAAGATTTTATTTATTTATTTGAGACAGAGAAACACAGCTAGAGAGGGAACGCAAGCAGGGGGAGTGAGAGAGGGAGAAGCAGGCTTCCCACAGAGCAGGCAGCCCGATGTGGGGCTTGATCCCGGGTCTCCGGGATCATGACCTGAGCCGAAGGCAGTCATTTAACCACTGAGCCACCCAGGTGCCCCCAAAATCTCATTTTTGACTGGACTCAGACTTGGAGGTACAAGCTCTCAGAGAGGACAACCCGCGTCTCTTGGCAATCTGTCCCTGGTGACTTTCTTTGGCCTCCTTCATTCTCTTGGCCAAAAGTTGAGCATATTCTGCAACCTCTTCCTTATTTTCCTTATTTTTCGCTGTTTCTTCAGAGCAATTCACCAACATCTGTGTTGGAGGACACATGGAGTAACAAGACGCTGAATCTTGGGCCTTTGGTTCTAGATTTCTTACCTTCTTTGCTTTCTCACAGCATATGGGCGGACATTATCTTCTTCAGAGAGACTGAGAAGTTTGCAGATTCTGCTGGCTCTTCTGGGCCCCGGGCGACAAGGCACAGCACTATGAGTCCAGGAATACCCTTCCCCACTTTTTTTTTTTTTTACAATGACCAAGTTGAGAACCCTGAGATTGTCATCCAGAATGCAATCCTGAACAGATCTGCGCTTTTTCTCCAGTCCCCCTTGGTCCCTAGCAGGAATTTCCCTTACCCAGCAGCAGGCAGACACAGCCATGGGTCAAGAGCACCTGCTTCGTGGGGAAGGCTTGTCATTGCCACTGTTGCTCCAGACCACAAAACCTTCCATTCTTCACCCAGAGCCTCCGCAGCAACTTCCGTGACCATATACATCTCATAAAAGGTACGAAGTTTGGGGCGCCTGGGTAGCTCAGTTGGTTAAGCGACTGCCTTCGGCTCAGGTCATGATCCTGGAGACCCGGGATCGAGTCCCGCATGGGGTTCCCTGCTCGGCAGGAAGCCTGCTTCTCCCTCTCTCACTCCCCCTGCTTGTGTTCCCTCTCTCGCTGTGTTTCTCTCTGTCAAATAAATAAAATCTTAAAAAAAAAAAAAGGTGCGAAGTTTGTGTCCCTTGTTCACTTCAGTGAGTCTCTGGCAGCCAGTAATCGGGAAAGAGATGTTCTGTTTCATCCTAAAGCAGCCTCCCATCTCCGAGGTGCCACAAGAAAGGGTTGTCATCGCATGTTCTAAACACTTGATGCTCTATCTGGGATTCATCTGCTGCTAAATGGAACACAAGCAAGACAGAGGAGAAAATAGAAATTTAATATGTAGGGGTCCAGGCAGGGCGTCTCGAGATGGGCCACCCTGGCATGAAGATTATTTTGAGGTGAAGGCAATTAAGACCCTGAGGGATCAATAGAAACTTTGGCCCTTCCCTTAGCTACTTAGAAGAATTTAAATTGGGGATCTTTCCCAAAATAATGGTTATTACCTGAGATAAGTTTTATCTGAGTGACCCATCTGTACAGCAGAGAAAACATCCAGTTATCAACATCTGCCCTGTAAATTGCATTCCTTCCTTCTGAAGCCCCAGACCCCAACCCCCTTTGCCTTAGTTCAGCGTGACAGGTACCTCGTTCTGCCTGTCCTTGGAATTTCCATGTCGGTTTGGATTTCCTGTATGCACAGGGTTAAATTTGATTGTCTCTGTCTCATGTCAACTTGATTCTTAGTCCAGCTGGTAGGACTGTGGGGGGACGAGATATTCTGGCTCCCTGACAAATGATACACCTTATTCCACTTCCATGATGTCCTCACCTATGTCTTCCTTCGCATTTGTATAACTAGGGAGTTGGATGCTAAAATCTCAACAAAGTAAAAATCTCTATTCAACTTTACAGTTACTTAATCAATATTTATTGAGGGACCAGATGGAAAGTCAACCATCTCCAAAGATGGGAATAAATGATTTCAACCATGTAGATTTTAAGTTCTGTAGGGTGGGATTGGAACAGGCTTCAGGACTAATTTTTCCCCACTATCAAGGTGAAACCCTTCTGAATGTTCAATCTGATGTTCCATAAATTATACATTTTTTCTCCTTTTTTAAAAATAAATATTTTATTTATTTGACAGAGAGAAACACAGCCAGAGAGGGAACACAAGCAGGCGGAGTGAGAGAGGGAGAAGCAGGTTTCCCGCCGAGCAGGGAACCTGATGTGGGACTCGATCCCAAGTCTCCGGGATCATGACCTGAGCTGAAGGTAGTCGCTTAACCAACTGAGCCACCCAGGCGTCCCCACTTTTTTCTCCTTTGGGGGAACATGATCTATTCCTGTTCCTACATGAGTTCTGAGGATTATTCCCTTAGTCACCCCCAGGCTTAGGTGTTTTCTTCTCACGCATGTGCTGATCAGAACTCAGCTGAAGACTCAGAAGGGACCCTCTGTAGTTCTCCTGAGCATTCTCCCTGTACCTCTTTCTGTGCGGAACTCTCTTCTTTGGGAATCTGCCTGTGAATTCCTGGCCTCCCCGACTCCTAGTTCATCTTCTTCAGCTCAAAGATTCTACCAAGCTCCACCTGGGGTCCAGTTCCCTGAGCCTCGGGCTAGAAACTCTCCCCAGGTTGTAAGCTGGGACAACCACAACAATCGTTATTTTTTGTTTTCCATCTCTCAGGTGACTGTCCTATGCTGCCTGATTTCCACTGTCTGAAAACCATTGTTTCATGGACGAGGACAAATCTAGTCCGTGTGACTTTATCTCGGCTGGAAACAATCACATGGACTTCAAATTAGAAAACATTCTTCATTGCTGTTTCCCTTAGAAATTGATCTTGACTCCCAACATATGTTATCTTCCCACTAAAAACTGTTTCTAAATCATTTAATTATTACTTTATAACTGTTAGGGTACCTTTGACCATAGGATGAATTCAGTGTCACATCTGTCAGTCTTCTAATACTTTTGACTCTTTTTTTGGCTTCACCCTCCATCCTTCCTTCAGGCCAGGTCTTCCCATTGATTTCCGAAGCCTGTGACTGCTACAAGGCATTAGCACCCCAAGCATTACATGTACTCATTAATTCATTCAGTAATCATGGACAAGTTATCCAACCTCTTTGAACCTCATTCTTCTTGCCTGAAAAATAGAGATAATAATCATACGAATATTGAAGGAATTTTTTTTGGTAAGAATAAGGGTGTGAGCACATGCATGTGTGTGTACAGGTTTCTCTATGTCTATGAGTTCTGAGGATTATTCCCTTAGTCACCCCCAGGCTTAGGTGTTTTCTTCTCATGCATGTGCTGATCAGAACTCAGCTGAATACTCAGAAGGGACCCTCTGTAGTTCTCCTGAGCATTCTCCCTGTACCTCTTTCTGTGTGGAACTCTCTTCTTTGGGAATCTGCCTGTGAATTCCTGGCCTCCCCGACTCCTTGTCCAAGAACAATGCCTGAGCCATGACAGAAACGCAGTAAGTGATAGCTACTATTTATTTTGCTCAATCATCCACTATCAGGAAAGAAGTATACATATTAATAAAATGTCTAACACCTCTTCCAGTGACTGATTTGTCTTCTGAAATATATCATGATGAGATTCTCAATGTCTACAATTTCATCTATTAATAACCCATAGGAAAAGGTCATTTTGTCGAGGGTGGTGAGGGATGGCAAAGAAAAAAAAAAGCCTTTTCCAGGGATTTGAAATTTTCCCATCTGATAGAGGCAATAGAATCAGTGATACTTATCTCAGCTAGAGCCTCAGATATGATTGCTGAGCTATCTGCCACTTACCGAGCCCATCGTCTTGATTTTGAATCAGTTCCCCAACAAGAGAGTTGACTTAAAATTTGTATTCCTCTGCCAAAGAGCATTCATATTTGAGCATTAGTTTCAAATGAACTATCTTTCAATTTTTAAAGGTATCCCTCACTGACAATATTGTGACTAATGGGTACAGGAATCCATTCACCTTGCTGTTGTCCAAATCTTGTATTTAAGGCCCCTTTGCTGGTATGAAAATTGTCGCCTGCCAACCTGGGGTAGCCTGCTTCTTTCTTCAGTCTCTCCCTGCCCTCTGCATATGGGGCCTAGTTTCAGACTATACCAGGAAAACTCCTGAGATGGTTGTGAACCTACATGTGCATACAATGGAATATTATCTGGTCATAAAAAGGAAGGATGTACTGATACATACTACAGAGTATGTAGTATATATATATATATATAATTTTATGTATTAATATTATAATTATATATAAATTATATATTTATAATTATATATAAATATATAAAATATATTATATATAAAAATAATAAATATACATATATATAATTTTATGTCACTGTCACCCCAATATCTAAAGAAAAGTGCTATCTTTTTTTTTTAAAGATTTTATTTATTTATTTGACAGAGAGAAACACAGCTAGAGAGGGAACACAAGCAGAGGGACTGAGAGAGGGAGAAGCAGGCTTCCTACCAAAGCAGGAAGCCCGATGTGGGGCTTGATCCCGGGTCTCCAGGATCATGACCCGAGCCGAAGGCAGTCGCTTAACCAACTGAGCCACCCAGGTGCCCAAGAAAAATGCTATCTTAAAATTAATGCATGGGTCTTAAGTGCACAACTTGGTGAGTTTTAACTCCTGTGTAATCAATACCCCCATTAGGAAAAGAGCATTGCCGTCACTCTGGAAAGTTCCCTGGTACCCCTTTTCTTACCACACTATTAACTCCCAGAAGGAAACATTGCTCCGATGTTAATCCCCATAGGTTATTTTCCTCTGTTCTTGAACGTCACGGGTTGCAGAGTGTGCACTCTTTTACTTCTGGCTTCTTTTACACAACCTAATTTTCTTGAGATTCATGTTATTGAACACATAAGTAGTTTGTTTCTTTCTATTGCTGAGTGGTAATATTTAAGACCAGTTTATCTGATCTTCTACTGGAAAACATTTTTGTCATTTCCAACTCTTTGATATTATGAAGAAAGATGCAACAAACATTTCTGGTGGGCATATTATTTTACTGGGGCAGACTATCTGGGAATGGAAATGCTGAATCGTAGGTAGGTATATGGTAACTCACAAGAAACTGCTGGGACCATAACAGTTGTACCATTTTACATCCACACAAGTCAGATGTAAAAGCCCCAATTGTATAACCTCTCCAACCCTTGGCCTCCATTGCCTTTTAAATATTAATTATTCTAGTGTTATCTCATTGTCTTTAATTTGCATATGCATGATGAAATTGTATCTCCTTGTCTTTTTTAAGAAGTCAGCTTTACTCACATACACAAAAACTCACCCATCTGGAGTGTATAATTTGACTACTTTCAACAAATGTACCATCGTGTAACCACAACCACAATCAACATACAGAGTTTTGGGGCACCTGGGTGGTTCAGTCATTAAGCGTCTGCCTTCGGCTCAGGTCATGTTCCCAGGATCCTGGGATTGAGCCCCGCATCGGGCTCCCTGCTCCACAGGAAGCCTGCTTCTCCCTCTCAAACTCCCTCTGCTTGTACTCCCTCTCTTTCTGGGTCTCTCTCTGTTAAATAAATAAAATATTAAAAAAAAAAACATAGAGTATTTCCAGTGTTCCCCTGAACAGTCAATGCCCTCCTCCCTCATCTGCAGTCTTTGGCAAACACTGGTAATGCTTTCTGTCTCTACGTTTGCCTTTTCTAGAACGTTCGGTCATGATACTGGTATCCTGGGATCAAGCCCCATGTCAGGCTCCCCACTCAGAGGAGAGTCTGCTTCTCTTGGGCACTCTCTCTCAAATAAATAAATAAAATCTTAAAAAAAAATAACATATAGTTCCTTTCTTCTGGTTTCTTTGACTTGGCACAATGCTCTTGAGATCCATCCATATTGCATGTATCAGTGTGTTTTTTTGTTTTTTTTTTTTGAGAGAGAGAGATACAGAGAAAGAATGTGTGCATGCCAGGGCAGAGGGCCGGGGAAGGCAGAGGGAGAGGGAGAGTGAGAATCTTAAGTAGGCTCCACACACAGCACACAGCCAACACAGGGTTTGATCTCAGGACTCTGAGATCATGACCTGAGCCAAAGTCGAGTCAGACCCTG
>PITA01023968.1:0-27048 GCA_004023965.1 Spilogale gracilis
AAGTTATCCAAAAGAAAACATAAAAGGAATCTACGCGACCTTGGGCTTGGTGGTAGGTTTTAACCAAAACACCAAAAGTCAATCCAAAGAAGAAAAAAATGTGATACTGTGAATTTTATAAAATTAACCCCCCTACTATGAAAGACCTTGCTCCTAGAACTAAAAGGCAACACACAGAGTGCAAGGAAATATTTGCAAAACACATGCCCGATAAAGGATCTGTATTCAAGCTATACAAAAACCCCTCAGAACTCAACAATAAAAAAACAACCTAACTAACAATGGGTAAATATCTGAATGCACACCTGCACAAAGAAGACATACAAATACCAAATAAGCATATGAAAATATGCTTCACATCCTAGAAAATTACACATTTAAACAACAGTAACTAACACTACTCTCCTATTAGAAATGTTGAAGTCCAATATATGAGAACACTCCTCGGTGGAGGATGCGAATGACAGGAATAAGCTTTCACAATGGGGGTCCACGTACAGACACTCTGGGAAGGCAGCGGGGCAGTTTCTTCCAAGGCTAAATACATCCCATTTTAGGATCCAACTGTAGCGTTTCTAGTATTTGGACAACTGCTTTGAAAAACTATTTCCAAACAAAAACTAGCACACAGTTATGCATGGCAGTTCTATTCATAATTGTTTAAAAACTTGAAAAAATCAGAACGTCCTTCAAAGAATCCATAGGGAAATGGCTGCATCCATGTGAAGGAAGCAGAATGTACCACTCCAAGATATGTCTATTTGCCATGAGGATTACTTGGGCCGATTAATTTTAAGGAATTGTCGGGGGCACGCCCCATAGATGGCGCTGCGTCTGCTGTGGAGCGCTCTGGGGAGAGGCGGCAGGCGGCAGGCGGAGAGGCGGAGAGGCGGAGAGAGACTGAGAGGCCGCGAGAAGGGGAGGAAAGGAGAAGAGGGAGACCTTGGGAAAGACGAGAGGGGGAGGAACCAGAGAATAAGCGGGAGCTTCAACGTCGACCCGTGTGTTGCGTCTTCTCTGCTGGCGGGGAACGTGACAAGGAATAGCAGACACAGGAGAATCTCTGAAACTGAGTAGAAGCAACTGTTTGCTGAGTGAAATTTATAGTTCTAAAAGAAAGTTCCATTTCTACGGAAGTCTCCCAAGAACAGAATGACCAAATCAGAAGAAACACTTATCAAAAGGCACAGACTCAAATCTGCATAACAACCATAGCCTAAGTTATTGTGCTTGGCCTGGTGATGTCCCTTAACTTACCTTCCCACCACCAGAGAGCTTGCTCTTGTCTTCGGCTGAAGATACTGAAGGTGATGGCTTTGAGTCATTTGGGAGACTTACTCCATTTCCCTAGCTATGCATGGTCTTAAACTTGTGGGGTTTTTTTTCTATTATTCATCTTTTATTTGGGGGGAAATGGGGATCTTGGCCAAGAACCTAGTGAATAGAGGGAAAATTATTTTTACTCACCAGCACATGTAATGCAGTACTATTAAATAATAGAAAAGAATAAACGGTCTACCTGTAAGGTCCAGTTTTGGAATCCAAGCCGCCATCCTGTGTACTCAGAAAAACAGCTCTAGGCATTATGGAAAAATGGCCCCTGGAAAACAAAGGCGAGGGCACCTGGGTGGCTCAGTGGGTTAAAGCCTCTGCCTTCAGCTCAGGTCATGATTTCAGGGTCTGCTCGACTTCTTCCTCTCTCTCTGCCTGCCTCTCTGCATGCTCATGATCTCTCTCTGTCAAATAAATAAATAAAATCTTTTAAAAAAAGAAAAGAAAAGAAAGGCCAGCCAGGTTGGGGGAGAAGCCCAACCAGTTAAACCCCTTAATCTCCCATCCCAGGAGTTGCGCTCAGATGAGAGGAACATGGAAGTGCAAATTAGCTCGGGCAAACCACGTGAGTGGGTCAGCTCCGGTGCAGACGTGAACCTAGTCAGCTTGTGATTTGGGGGGGATGCTTATAAAAGCTGGCCTGAGAAGTCGGGCGTGGTCCCTTTCTCCTCAGAGAGAAGAGACCCTGGCCCTAGGGCCAGTAAAATTCTGATGCTTGGCGTGAAATAAATCTTTGCTTGACCTTCGCTTTTGTATCTGCCTCATTCCTTTGACCACAGACCCTATTAAACCCATGCAAAGACAAAGATGAATGTTATGTGTATTTTGCTGTGAAAAAAAAAATCAGTCTGAAGAGGATACATACAGCACAAACCTATTTATATGACATATGGAAAAAGCAAAACTAAAGAAATGATAAGCAGATTATGGGGCTGAGGTTAAAATTTTCACATAGAGGTGCACATTGGTGGCTCAGTCAGTTAAGCTTCTGCCTTCGGCTCAGGTCATGATCCCCAAGTCCTGAGATTGAGCCCTGCCCCTCACACTCCCCTCCCCTACCCCAGCCCAGGTCAGGCTCCCTGCCCAGCAGGTCGTCTGCTTCTCCCTCTGCCCTTCTTCTCCCTCTGCCCCTCACCACTCTCGAGCTCTCTCAATCTCTCTCTCTCAAATAAAATCTTTTCAACAAAAGGAAGAAAAGTTTCACACAGAATAATGATGGATACCCTCCTCTTTGCATTTGTCAACCCAAAGTGTACATCGTAATCCATTCAAATAAAGTCCCCTAGAATGTGTGATTGTCACAAGATGGAATACAAAATGTGACAAGTAATCTAACAGTATTAGAAATGTAGGGGCCGGCACCTGGATGGCTCAGTTGGTTAAGCGGCTGACTCTTGGTATCCACTCAGGTCATGATCTCCCTGTCGTGAGATGGAGCCCCCCATTGGACTCTGCGCTGAATGCAGAGTCTGCTTCAGATTCTCTCCCCTTCTCCCTCTCCCTCCAGCTCGCGCGTGCTCGCTCGCTCTCTCTCTCTCTCTCTCACAAATAAATAGAATTTTTAAAAACAAAGAAAGAAAGAAAAGAAATGTATAGGGGAAAACGGACTGCAGGTGGTAGGGCAAAAGGTCCTCATCTTGATATGGAGAACAAAGGCAAAACAAATACCAAAAAAATTGAATTTCCTTTGCAGCCTGATGAGGTCTTGGAATATAGGTGAGGTTTGGTGGAGTGAGGTCTGGAGCCAACCACCAAGAAAAAGTTCTTGAGATGTCGTTGATGCAAAATGGTGGTTTATAAAAACACGCGGACAGGACGCGAGGGTAGAAAGACCTGTGGCACCGGGTTTTGGAGGAGTGGTGATTATATAGTGGGAACTGGATGAAATAAGGAAAAAAGAAGTTTCAAAAGAATTTTCACATGCTAAAGAGGACTGACCTACAAGGGATCTATAAGATACCAAAGTCTTGCCATTGTCAGGTTAGATTTGCTTTCCCCTCTAGCAAGTTTTTTTTTCTTTTGTTAGTCACCATACAGTACTTAATTAAATTTTTGATGTAGTGTTCCATGATTCATTGTTTGCTTATAACACTCAGTGCTCATTGTAATATGTGTCCTCCTTAATACCCATCACTGGGCTCACCCATCCCCCCACCTCCCCACCCTCCTAAAACTCTCAGTTTGTTTCCCGGAGTCCATCTGTCTCTCATGGCTCATTTCCCCCTCTGATTTTCACCTCCTTTGGTTTTTCCATTCCTTCTAATGTCCTCTGAGATATTCCTTATGTTCCACATATGAATGACACCATATGATAATTGTCTTTCTCTGCTTGACTTATTTCACTCAGCAGAATTCCCTCCAGTCCATCCATGTTGATGCAAATGGTAGATTTTCATCCTTCCCGACGGCTGACTGATATTCCATTGTGTATATGGACCACACCTTCTTTATCCATTCATCTGTTGAAGTGCATCTCAGCTTTTTCTACAGTTTGGTTATTGTGGACATTGCTGCTATGAACATTGGGGTGAATGTGGCTCTTGTTTTCACTACATCTGTATCTTTGGGATAAATATCCAGTAATGCAATTGCTGGGTCATAGTGTAGCTCTATTTTTAACTTTTGGAGGAAACTCCATGTGGTTTCCAAAGTGGTGGCAACAACTTGCATTCCCACCAACACCGTAAGAGGGTTCCCCTTTCTTCACAGCCTCTCCAACATTTGTTGTTTCCTGCCTTGTCCATTTTTGTTACTCAAACTGGTTTAAAGTTGTATCTCAATGTGGTTCTTATCTGTATTTCCCTGATGGCTAATGATGTTGAACATGTTTCATGTGTCTGTTAGCCATTCATATGTCTTCTTTGCAGAAGTGTCTGTTCATTTCTTCTGCCCATTTTTTTACTTGATCTAGCAAGGCATTAACATTAAGATAGTTGTGAGATTCCTAGAAGAATGTCACATATGTCCCACCCAGGAATGGTGGGGGGAGGTTGCAGGATGTCAGCTTGTAACTTGTCTTCAGCTAGCCTTCTGTCCCCTCATCACAGCCCATTGACATGGACTTAAGACAAGCAGGCTGATCTTCCTCCAGGAGTTCAACTGCCTCAAAACAGATACTTAGCTATGGACAAAAGGCAACCTTGACTTGACATTAACCCAACCACCAGGATCCTATAAGTCTCCAATGTTTAAAAATCCCTTTATACATTCTTTTTTTTTTTAAGATTTTATTTATTTGACAGAGAGAAACACAGCCAGAGAGGGAACACAAGCAGGGGGAGTGAGAGAGGGAGAAGCAGGCTTCCCACTGAGCAGGGAGTTCAATGTGGGACTCGATCCCGGGGCCCCGGGATCATGACCTGAGCCGAAGGCAGTTGCTTAACCAACTGAGCCACCCAGGTGCCCCTAAAAATTCCTTTAGAAACTTCCTTTATCTCCACCCCTCAAGATATATGTTAGCAATCATCCTCTAAAAATATGACCCACCAATATACACCTGATGGGTCTCATGAACTAAGGTTGTTCTAGACAATAGTAAATGATCCCTTGAGGTCCATTTTGCTTCCAAATTCCTTACAGACTTAAACTATCCAAAACCCCACCCCAACTTGAAAGTATGTAATCAGTCACTCCTTACAATCCCAATGAAGCTCTTTCTGTCTATGAGACCTGTTCCTGTGCTTTAATGAAACCACCTTTTTTGGATCAAAAAAGGGCATCACTTAGACCTAGTTCTTTCTTCTGGTTGTGGCTCAGCTGGTGATACAGCTGTGAGAGCTCCCCCTTCAAGCTTCCTGGCTCAACTTTAAGTAAGGTTTCCTTTATTTAATTTTCACAAAAGCTTTAAAAGGTGTGGAGATGGGGGCTAGAACACACACAGATGTTTCTTCGCACTGTCATCTGAGCAGAGTTAGTTCCCATGGTATATGAGGTTTTTATGTCATTCTCTATAAAAGGGCTCTTGGAAGAGATGGCTGGCTCTAGAGGTTCACACAGTGGCTACAGAAGCCAAGATAATCCTGAAGTATCAGGAAATGAGGAAGTACCAATAATGAAAATCCACCAAGTTGAAATTATGTCAAGGGAAACGGGAGACCACAGAAAGAGCCACAGCAGGAATAACATGATCAACAAAACACCCCATGGCTGGAATAAAACCAAAGCTTAAATAACTACCCAGGTGTTCACACTGGTAAAAATAACTTATTGCATAGACTTTTTTTTGTAATGAGTAGAAAACAGTGCTCAAGAATTCCAAATGCTTGATGTAGACACTGAGCCACCCATCACGGAGGTGGAGCTAAGTCCACAAAACATCTGACCATTACTCCTCAACACCATCAAGGTTAGTGAAACAAGAGAAATCTCAGAAACTGTCAGAGCCAAGAAGTGCTGGAAGAGATGTGAGGACCACCTGCCTTGTGGTCCCCACATGAGACCCTACAGTAGCAAAGGCAGAACAGAGGGAAACTGGACATAATATGAACTTCAGTTAATAATAAGATATCAATATTGGTTCATTAACTATGACGATTCTGGAAAAAAATGAAACAGAACAGAAATTAAAAGTCAGATAATAAGAGGGGCTCCTGGGTGGTTCAACTGGTTGAGTGTTCGACTCATAATCTCAGCTGAGGTCTTGATCTGAGGGTCATGAGTTCAAGCCCTGTGTCGCCAATTTTACTTAAAATAAAATTTTTATAATTTTTAAAAATCAAATAAGAGAGAAAACTAGAAGCCTAGAAGGAATGGATAATTTCCAAGTAAAAATGCACATTAACAAAACAGACCCTGATATAATAAATACAGAAACAGACCAATGAGCAGGAAAAGGCCACAGTAAGGCTTAAAAATCTCCCACTGGAAAACTCCCCAGAAACAGAGGGGTTCATAGCAAACACCTGAGTGTTCTGATTATAGTTTCAAAGCTTAATGTATTTCTATAGTTCATCTAATGTAGGGTGCCAGTGATTCCAAAATAAACATGATTTTATGTACCATCACAAATGTGCTTCCAATTCAATGGGGACTTTCTCAACAAAAGAAAAAAAAAGTGGTTGATGAGTTTACATCCATTAAAACCAGAATAATTCATTTTTTAAGAAATTCAGGTTTGGGGGGCGCCTGGGTGGCTCAGTTGGTTGGGCAACTGCCTTCGGCTCAGGTCATGATCCTGGAGACCCGGGATCGAGTCCCACATCAGGCTCCCTGCTCGGCGGGAAGCCTGCTTCTCCCTCTCTCACTCCCCCTGCTTGTGTTCCCTCTCTGGCTGTGTTTCTCTCTGTCAAATAAATAAAATCTTAAAAAAAAAAAAAAAAAGAAATTCAGGTTTGGCATAAGATACCTTGGAATAAGCCTAACCAAAGAGGTACAGGATCTGTAGTCAAAGAACTACAGAGCACTCATGAAAGAAATTGAAGAAGACACAAAAAGATGGAAAAGCATTCCATGCTCATTGATCAGAAGAATAAACATTGCTAAAATGTCTATCCTGCCCAGAGCAATCTATACTTTCAATGCCATTCCGATCAAAATTCCACCAACATACTTCAAAAGTGTTGGAACAAATAATCCCAAAATTTGTATAGAACTAGAAAAGATGCTGAATTACTAAGGAAATGCTAAAAAAGAAAAACAAAGCTGGGGCACCACATTACCTCATTTCAAGCTTTATAACAAAGCTGTGATCACCAAGACAGCATGGTACTGGCACAAAACAGACAGACACATATACCAGTGGAACAGAGTAGAGAGTCCAGATATGGACCTTCAACTCTATAGTCAAATCATCTTCGACAAACCAGGAAAAAGTATCCAGTGGAAAAAAACACAGTCTTCAATAAATGGTGCTGGGAAAATTGGACAGCTACATATAGAAGAATGAAACTAGATCATTCTCTTATACCATACACAGAGATAAACTCGAAATGGATGACAGACCTCAACTTGAGGCAGGAATCTATCAAAATCCTAGAGGAGAAAACAGGCAGTAACCTCTTTGACATCGGCCACAGCAACTTCTTGCAAGACACGTCTCCGAAGGCAAAAGAAACAAAAGTGAAAATTAACTTTTAGGACTTCATTGAAATAAAAAGCTTCTACACAACAAAAGAAACAATCAACAAAACAAAGAGGCAGCCCACAGAATGGGAGAAGATATTCACCAATGACACTATAGACAAAGGGCTGATATCAGAGATCTATAAAGAATTCCTTAAACTCAACACCCAAAAAAAGATTATCACATCAAAAAATGGGCAGAAGACATGAACAGACACTTCTCCATAGAAGACATACAAATGGCTAACAGACACATGAAAAAATGTTCATCATCATTAACCATCAGGGAAATTCAAATCAAAACCACATTGAGATACCACCTTACACCAGTTAGAATGGCCAAAATTAACAGGACAGGAAACAATAAGTATTGGCAAGGATGTGGAGAAAGCAGAACCCTCTCACACTGTTGGTGGGAATGCAAGTTGGTGCAGCCACTCTGGAAAATAGTGTGGAAATTACTGAAAAAGTTAAAAATAGAGCTACCCTATGACCCTGCAATTGCACTACTGGGCATTTACCCCAAAGATACAGATGTAGTGAAAAGAAGGGCCATATGCACCCCAATGTTCATCGCAGCAATGGCCACAATCACCAAACTGTGGAAAGAGCCAAGGTGCCTTTCAACAGATGAATGGATAAAGAAGATATGGTCCATTTATACAATGGAATAGTACACCTCCATCAGAAAGGATGAATGCCCCACTTTTGTATCAACATGAACAGGACTGGAGGAGATTATGCTGAGTGAAAGCCAAGCAGAGAAAGTCAATTATCATATGATTTCACTTACTTGTGAAGCATAAGGAGTAACACGGAGGGCATTAAGAGAAGGAAAGGCAATATGAACTGGGGTAAATCAGAGAGGGAGATAAGCATGAGAGACTTTGGACTCTGAGAAACAAAGTGAGGGTTTTGGAAGGGAGGAGAGGGAGGATGAGTGAGCCTGGTGGTGGGTATTAAGGAGGGCACGTATTGCATGGAGCACTGGGTGTGGTGCATAAACAATGAATCTTGGAACACTGAAAAAAATAAAAGAAAAAAGAAAAGAAATACAGGTTTGGTATAAATAATATATTTAAATTTAGATACTGTTGTGATTTTTAACACAGCTGCTTCTCAATGTGCATCTAACTGTCAATACCAGAACAGAGAGGACCTCGTGTGAGGCCCAGGGAGGCCAGGCCACTGGCCACATGTGCACGCCATGTGCACCCGCCCCATGCACACTCGTGGCCAGATGCCCTCAGTGCTTCTCCTCATCTAGAAGCAAAGCCTATGAAAAGCACTAGGGAGTGCCACAGTTATGAAGGGCCAAAGCCCTAATGAAGGGGCAATTCTGTAATATGTATCCTGCTGAAATGCTACAGCAGACAATAAAAATAAACCCAGGAGGAAGTCAGACACCTAGGTTCCATGCTTGCCTCAGATGACACATCTCTGGGGAACCTGCCATGGATCCCCCTCCAAAGACCGTCTCTCTACTTGTCCTCACAACTCCCGATTGTGTGGAAGCCACTGGTCTCTCCACCACCCATTCACAGTTTAGCTGTGGCCAGTTCACCCACTCAGGAAAGGTCTGGAGAGTCTCTGAAATGTAGGGTTCTGTTTATCTAGTGTCCTAATTTGGAAATTCCAACTGAAATCAAGCCCACCATTCCTGTGCCTTGGTAGGAAAACATAAAGATGAACAAAAAGAGGGGCGCCTGGGGGGCTCAGTTGGTTAAGCGACTGCCTTCGGCTCAGGTCATGGTCCCGGAGACCCAGGATCGAGTCCCACATCGGGCTCCCTGCTCGGCGGGAAGCCTGCTTCTCCCTCTCTCACTCCCCCTGCTTGTGTTCCCTCTCTTGCTGTGTTTCTCTCTGTCAAATAAATAAATAAAATCTTTAAAAAAAAAGATGAACAAAAAGCAAACTAGAAGGTAAAGGTACAGAAGTCACTGATTTCAGGACTGTGGTGGGAATGTTTGTGTTCCCCCTAAATCCATGTGTTTGAATCCTAATGAAAAATGTGATGGTGTTAGAACAGATGAGGGTTAGGACTCATGGGCCAGTGTCTTCCCTCCAAGTTAGGGTAAACAAGAAGTTTGCCACCAACAGTAGGAGAAGGAAAGGAAATGGGAAGTAGGGTAAATCGGGGAGGGAAACGAAACATAAGAGACTTGGGACTCAGAAACAAACTGAGGGTCTTGGAGGGGAGTGGGTGGGTGGATGGGTGGGCCTGGCGGTGGGTACTGAGGGCATGTATTGCATGGAGCACTGGGTGTGAGGCATAAACAATGAATCTTGGAACACTGAAAATTAATTAATTAATTTTTTAAAAAAAAGAAGTTTGCCACCAGAAACACCCTGGTCTCAGACATGCATCCTCCAGAATGGTAAGAAATACATTTCTATTGTTTATAAGCCACCAGGTCTGTAATATTTTGACAGCAACCAAGATTGACTGAGGTGATCAGCAGTGATGTATAAGACAAAGTGGGATGTGAAATGAAAACAAAAATTACAGGACAAAAATAAAGGTCCCTAAGTATAAATCTAACAATATACATAAAAATATTCACAGAACATTAAAACAAGGATGAGAGGAATCAAACATACAAATAAATGTGCCTTTTGCCTCAGTGCATCGGAGATAGCAGGACGGATCCATCCAAGGAAATCTGGCCAGCATTCTCTTCTTCACCTCTGTTCAAACCCGCATGGTCTGATCCAGAAATGTCACCTCAGTTGGTGCTGCCTGTGTTTCTGTCGGTCCCCAAAGGACAATGGCCCCAGTAAGCTGGATCAAGTGACTACCTCAACTGCAGATATCCAAGATACCCACTAAGTGCCAACTCACTGTACATAAAATAAAAATGTTATTTTTATAAATAACTTCAACTGTGAAAAACGTAGATAAATGCAAAGATACTCCTTTTTTAGGAGCAACACACTTGATATTGTTTAGAGATTCCTTCTACCTTGATCTACAGATTCAATGGAATCCCAATCAAATTCCATCAAAGATATCGACAAACAAGACCAGCCAACCTCAAGACCTCATATGTGGATCCAAAGACAGCATAGACCACCTGGGTGGCTCAGTTGGTTAAGTGTCCGCCTTTGGCTCAGGTCATGATCCCAGGGTCCTGGGATCCAATCCCTCATTGGGCTCCCTGCTCAGGGAGAAACCTACTTCTCCCTCTCCCCCTCCCCACCCCCACTCATGTGCGCACACATGCTCTCTCTCTCTCTCACACACACACAAAAATAAATAAAATCGTTTTAAAAAACGAAGCCAGCATAGAGTTGCAGTAATGAAGAGAATGTGGTCATGTTGAAGGGGCAGAAGAAATGGCAGACAGCACATAAATAGAGCTGTACCAATAGTCAATTCATATATCAAAGGGACAAGGCACCTCCAAAATGAAAGGTAGGTCTGTCCCACAGAAGGTGACAGAACACTAAGAAAACACGTGGGGGGAAAATGGATGTGAACACAGGCTTTACAACTTACACAAAAACGTACTCAAGGGGCACCTGGGTGGCTCAGTTGGTTGGGCGACTGCCTTCAGCTCAGGTCATGATCCTGGAGACCAGGGATCGAGCCCCACATCGGGCTTCCTGCTCGGCTGAAAGCCTGCTTCTCCCTCTCTCACTCCCCTTGCTTGTGTTCCCTCTCTCGCTGTGTTTCTCTCTGTCAAATAAGTAAATAAAATCTTTTAAAAAAAAATGTACTCAAAATGGTCTACACACATAAACTGTTGAATGTAAAGCTGTGATAATTATAGGTCTACATGACCTTGGGAGGTGCACTTGGGCAGCTCAGTCTGTTAAGTGTCCGACTCTTGGCCTCAGCTTGGGTCTTGAATTCAGGGTTGCGAGTTCAAGCCCCTCACTGGGCTCCACAATGGGCATGGAGCCTACTTAAAAATAAAAGAAAAAATAAAATAAGATAAAAGTAAAACATACATGACCTTGGGTCTCGTGATGAGTTTTAAAACACCAAAACCAGACCCTGAAAGAAAGAAAATTGCTGATGTTTCCTTTGGTACAATGTAAAGATTTTTTTTTTATTTGACAGAGAGAAACACAGCCAGAGAGGGAACACAAGCAGGGGGAGTGAGAGAGGGAGAAGCAGGCTTCCCGCCGAGCAGGGAGCCCGATGTGGGACTCGATCCCGGGTCTCCGGGACCGTGACCTGAGCCGAAGGCAGAGGCTTTAACCCACTGAGCCACCCAGGCGCCCTTCCTTTGGTACAATGTAAAACTATCTACTGTACAAAAAGATCGGCTGAAGAGAACACAAAGAAAAGCCATAGATGGGGAGAAAATGTTTGGAAAACACTGAAAAAGGACTTTTATGCAAAATATACAAACTCCAAAAGTGAAAAAGAGGACCGACAATCCAATTAAATATGAGTAAAGATCTGAACATACAGCTCACCAAACAAGATGTACGGGTGAGAAGTAGACATAGGGAATGATGCTCCACGTCACATGTCAGGAGGGAAAAGCAGATCGAAAACGATGAGCTGGGACCACGTATCTACAGAAGCGGCTGTGGTCTTCAGGAAAACAAATAGCGATATCAGCAGGAACTTCCATTCATCGCTGGTGGAATGTATGACGCCACCACCATTTTGGAAGACCCTTGAGCAATTCTTTCCAAAACTACATGTGATCTCTCCATGTGAACCAATCATCACATTCCTGCTCCGGAAATGTGTATCCAAGCAAAAACCCGCCGGCTTTTATGCACAGCACCTCTCTTCAAAATGGCCAAATACTTTCCAACAAATCAGGATCGCCTTCAATAGGTGAGCGAATAACCAAGAGAGACGTGTTCATGTGTGCAATGGAACACTGCTCATCCACAGAACGGAGTGATCCATCGAGCCACACCCAGACGTGGGTGAGCCTTACATGTGTGTTACTGAGTGACAGAAGACAATCTGAATACACAACACACTGTACCATCCCACTTATATGGCATTTTGGAAGACAAAATTATAGAGACGTTGAACAGCAGTGATTGAGGGGGTTGGTGGGGTGAGTTGACCAGGAGAACAAGGCACTGAAAGGAGGTGTCAATGGTCCAAGGGGGATTGTTCATGTCTGCTGGGGGACATCCGCTAGGTATGCGTGTGTTAAGTCTGGTCTGAAGTAGCAGTGTCCATGAGAAAAGTCCTTCTCACTCTGGGGACAAGGGTCTTCCTCCACCACGCATGTCACTATTTCAGGACCCGTTCTTATGCAGATTTTTTTAAGGGTATGATAATATATACACATTAAATTTTCCTTTCATTACTTTTTATTTTTAAAACTCTGGTAAAATACACATAACATAAAATTTACCATCTTCACCATTTTTTTAAAGATTTTATTTATTTATTGGACAGAGAGAAACACAGCCAGAGAGGGAACACAAGCAGGGGAGTGAGAGAGGGAGAAGCAGGCTTCCCGCCGAGCAGGGAGCCCGATGTGGGACTCGATCCCGGGTCTCCGGGACCATGACCTGAGCCGAAGGCAGTCGCCCAACCAACTGAGCCACCCAGGCACCCCCATCTTCACCATTTTTAAGTGAATATTCCCATCACTGCTACTGTTTCTCATCTCAATGCACAAGAGTTCCGATTTCTTCACATCCTTGTTAAAAGTAGCTTCCATTTTTTTAGATAACAGCCTTTTTCATGGCTGTGAACTTGCCTCTCACTGTGGTTTTCATTTTCACTTCCCTGACATCTAAGGACATTAAGCATCTGTTCATGTGTTTGTTGGGGGTGGATTAGGCAATGATCTATCGTTATATGACACCAAATAACATACAGGATTTTAAAAAAATATTTGGGAATGGAATATCAGCTATGAGTTTAGTAGCCAGAATATGTAAAGAGCTCCCACAACTCAACAACACAAGGACAAGCAGCCCAATTAAGAAATAGGCAAAGATGGGGCGCCTGGGTGGCTCAGTTGGTTAAGCGACTGCCTTCGGCTCAGGTCATGATCCCGGAGACCCTGGATCGAGCCCCACATCGGGCTCCCTGCTCGGCGGGAAGCCTGCTTCTCCCTCTCTCACTCCCCCAGCTTGTGTTCCCTCTCTGGCTGTGTTTCTCTCTGTCAAATAAATAAATAAAATTAAAAAAAAAAAAAAGAAAGAAATAGGCAAAGGACTTGACCAAGCTTGCCTCCAAAGAACATACACAAGTAGGCCATGAAAAGGTGCTCACTATCCCCAGCTATCAGGGAGATGCAAATCAAAATCACACTGAAGTACCACTTTATTTTTTTTAAGATTTTATTTATTTATTTGACAGAGAGAGAGATCACAAGTAGGCAGAGAGACAGGCAGAGAGAGAGGGGGAATCCCAGGACCCTGAGATCACGACCTGAGGCTTTAACCCACTGAACCACCCACGCACCCGAGGTACCACTTTATACTGGTCAGAATGACAATCTAAGGGGTCCCTGGCTGGCTTACTCAGAAGAGCACGTGACTCTTTTTTTTAAGGAATGTATTGATTTATTTTATTTTTGAAATATTTTATTTATTTGACAGAGAGACAGCGAGAGAGGGAACACAAGCAGGGGGAGTGAGAGAGGGAGAAGCAGGCTTCCCGCCGAGCAGGGAGCCCGATGCAGGGCTGGATCCCGAGAATCCAGGATCATGACCTGAGCCGAAGGCACACGCTTAAGGACTGAGCCCCCAGGCATCCCTATTGACTTATTTTACAGAGAAAGAGAGAACAAGCGGGAGGGGCAGAGGGAGAGCACGCGCAGAGTCTGCTGTGGGCTTCCATCCCAGGACCACATGATCGGGACCTGAGCCACAACCACGAGTCGGACACTCAACTGACTTGCGCCACACAGGCGCCCCGGACATGGCACTCTTGATCTCAGGGTCGTGAGTTCAAGCCCCACATTGGGTGTAGAGATTCCTTAAATAAACAAACTTAAAAAAAAAAAAAACAAATTTAAGAAGGGCACAAACAGGAGTTGCTGAGGCTGTGGGGACACTGGGGCGCGCGTACGCCACTGGTGGGAAATGCCGACATCACGGTGGAGAGCAGTGGGTGACTGCGCAGTCATTCTAAGCACCGCGTTACCATGTGACCTAGCAATTCTGTCCTAGGAGAACACAAGCACACAGAAAACTGGTACTGAGACAAAAACTGTCACCTGAATGTTCACAGCCGCGCTGCTCACAACAGGGAAAAAGTCGAAACAACCCAAAAGTCCAATAGAGAGGTGAAGAAACTAAATGTGGTCCACCCACACCATGGAGCACTCAGTCCCAGTAAGGACTGGGGTGTCCATACTGCAGAGCGGGTGAGCCTCGGAAACACCAGGCTGAGGGTCACATGCGCTAGGACTCCGTGTATGCACAATGCCCAGAAGAGATGAACCCACAGAGGAAAGGAGGGAGAGGCTGCGGAGGCGAAAGCACGGGGAGGGCCCAGTGGGGGTGACAGCTAACGGGAAGGGGATGGCCTTTGGGACTGAGGGTGGGCAGTTGGATGATATTATGCATGTGCTCAGTGTCACTGAATTATACACTTTAGAAGAGTTATGGTTAAACTAGGGAGATTTCACACTGAAAAACAGTCGTGGTGCATGGCACTCTTGATCTTGGGGTCGTGTGTTCAAGCCCAACGTTGGGTGTAGAGATTAAAAATAAAAAAAATCTTCAAAATAAAAAGCCCCAAACAAAACACAAAGAAAGAGAAACCACCGCACACCCACCAGGGAGCCCCTTGCCTCGCTGCCCTCCATCTGGCCTTCCGGGCCTCACAGCCCAGCCGGCCACGTTTTGGGACCCCTGAGCTCCAGCCTCGCCTTGCCCCCAACTCCTCGAAACACACACCACATCAGGATTTCAGTTCCCAATCCCGTGCTCTCTGATCCCCACGGTGCCCAGCGCTCAACAACCTCCTCACCCCAGGGTGTTCACGCCCCGCTCTGCCGCACACTGGACCTCAGCGTCGGGCTTCCCGGGGCCACCTCCTCCCAAACGGGGAAAGCTAGCATTTTCTGGGCATGGAGGCGTGCAGGCGACTTGCTCGGGTGAACTCCCGGCGAACACCATGAGGGACGGTAGGTCCCCCAGGGCTGAAGGGGCAGGCGTGGCCGCCGACCATCACACAGCCTGCGAGGGGCTGTGCACTCCGGCTCCGGCACCAGGAAGAGAAAACGTGTGACTCACAGGAATGATGTCTGTGGCCACACAGAGAGGTGCCCGAGGTTCCCCGGAAAGCCACAAGAGCCACACACAGGCTGCTCTAATCCCCTAGCCCAGGGCTCCCCAGGGCTCACTCCAGGAAGTGGACTCACGCTATTTTTTTTTTTATCCTCGGTTAGAATTGAAGATGCCTGCGCCTCACTTCCGTCCATACCCCTCCCACTCTCTACATGCTAAGAATACACGCCGGGTCCTGAGTCTCCCCTGCTGACCATGGTCTGCGCCACTGAGGCTACCCACAAAACCCCGGGGGCTCCAGGGGTATGCAGGGGAGAGGCGATGCCTGTCTGAGGCAGAGGGGGCCAGTGCCTTGGGGAGCCGGGGGCCACAAGTGCACTGAGCCCAGGGCTCACCAGAGCCCCCGCGGAGAGGTGCCCTCTCTGTCTGGGCCCCCAGAGACGGACCGGCCTCCGTTTGCTCCCCCCTTTCAAATGTCAGCACCTCCTACCCCAGAAAGCCCCAGAGCAGACAGACCCCATCACCCTGCCCTTCCTCTGGGCCCCTCTCCAGCCGCCTGCCGGTTCTTGGAATCTCAGTAGCTCAGAAAGGCAGCACTCAGCACGCTGGCCCTCAGAGGGGCTGAGGGTTAACGCACCCCTTCTCTGAGGGGCCTGAATGGAGCCAGACAGTAGGGAGGGAAGTGGTGGGCAGGGGAGTGGGGGCTGGGTGGCAGGATGCTGCTGGGAGGGAAGGGGAGGGGAGGGAGGAGGGGTCCACAACCTGCCTGCCTCCCTCCGGGCAGGATGTCTGTGCACCGGTTCCATTCTCAGAGAAACTTTCATCTGTTTTCCACAAGACGGACTTTATGCAGCTGGCCAAGTCAGGGTTCTGAATGAAACCCGCTGACTGCCAAGGGCAGGGGCGAAGAAAAGGCCCTGGGGTCCTCATGCAACCCATCCAACGGGGTCTTGTCTCTCGTTGTGACCGGCTTCCACAGGACTACTTCCTCGCCGGGTGTCCAGGCTCCGTGGGTCGCAGGGACGGCCACCCGCCAAAGCCGGGCTGGGCCCAGAGCTCGGTGTGTTTCCTGGGAAGGCGGGGGTGTGGCACCCCCCAGAGCAGCCCAGGGCCCAGTAGTCACCAGTGCTGCCCTCTGACGAGGGGTGAGCTGGCCCGCTGGGACGCACGGGGGCCCAGTCCTCCTGTGGTAGGTAGGCAGGTGACTGCCCTCTCTGGACCACAGGCCCGGTGACCAGCACAGCCTCCGGGAGGCCGGCCGCTGGGCCCTCCTCCTGCTCCTCCAGGACCACCGACTGCCGGGGATCCACCGGGTCATAGGTCAGCCACGTGATGGCCTCGTGGACATTAGACTCCGAGGCCTCTTGTACGGAACTGCCCCGGTCCTGGCTCGGCAGCACACCGGTTCTGTGGGCCCCTATCCAGGTCTAGAACAGAGAGTATGGGGGGGGGGGCTCAGGCAGGGGGTACAGAAGCAACCTCCCCTCCTCCTCCTCCGAGAAGCTCTCCTGACATCCTCACACAGAGTCCAAGCAACGACCGAACTTGGAACATTCTATCTTACCCACCGTGCGCCAGCCCGCCCGCAGCCCGAGACCCCGAGTCCCTTCAGGACACTCAGCAACCCCCCCCGCCCCCGCCTCGCCTGGTGCTCGCAGCAACCTGAAACAGCTGGTGACCAGCACTGAGCACAAAGAAAACCCCTGGTTGCTGCTCAAGGCACTCCCGTTGGCTACAGAGGCTGGGCACCCGGGCTGGACCCCCCCCACATACCCCGGGAGACGCTGCGGGAAAGCCAGCTTTGGGCTGACGGCAGCAGACCTGGACCCTCCCTGCGGCCGCAGGAGGCCCCCACCTCCCAGAGGTCAGTATTTCCTGGGTGGGGCCAGGAACCAGCACCAAGCCACCCACATACGGCACCTTCTCTTGTCTGGCCTCGCCCCTGCCCTCCCACGGCAACAGAGCAGCACCCGAGGGGCCTGAGGAACCCCGTGGCTGACAGGGGGCTAGAGGAGGGCTGGGCGCACGTGACTCGGATGTCACCTCAGGGCTTCTGACCGTGACGGCCACTGCCAGGGAGAAGGAGGTGGCCTCCACCGAGGACAACACGCTCAGCTTTAAGCTCTGAGTTATACTTTTGGATAACAGTCTTGAAGCCCGAGCTCCCCTGTTAGATGTTCTTTCTGGGCTCCCTTCTGAGAGACAGAAGGGAGGGCAGAGGGAAGCCCAGCAATGGCAGGGGGATGGGGGAAGGACCCCAGGAAACATCCCGTCCTCCCATCCTCCGCCCGCCAAGGGGACCCTGAGACCACCAGGCCAGCGGGAAGGGGAGGGGTCCAATGCGAAGACACTCCAGGTGGGGCTCACTGGGGCTTCACCAAGGGGGAAATGGGGAGTATGCCAGCATGCTACACACGGGAACCCGGGGGGCCACCAGAGCAGTAGCCCCCAGACCACAGAGGGCCCCAAGGCCCGCTGGAGCAGCAGACCCTCCCCACAGACGCCTTCAGAGAAGAAGCCGGGACGAGACACACCACAGCCGTAGTCTGCACGGTAACGTGACCTATACCTCACAGGGCCTGCTCCCCCAAAACAAAAAGAAACCCGCAAGAGAGAATAAAGCTAATTGTTTTGAGGCATCTGAGACACGGTGTGTAAATTTAAACCTACTACGTATACCAAAAAAAGCTCAAAGCACTGACAAAGGCCCCACCCCCCAAGTCTCATCCGAAGCCCACATCCTGGGGCGGCCAACATGGGGGAGACCCACCGCCGCCCTTGACCCCTGCCGCGGGCCGTGCGCACACCTGGAAGTCCCCGCTGTGCACACTGTACAGAGGCTGGAAGAAGGCCACGGGAGAGGGCGCGTTCCGGTAGAAGCTCCTCTTCACCCTGAGGCCGGGAGAGGACCGGCGAGACGTCTGCACACCCAATGACGGGTGCTTGGAGGCCCAGCTCCGGGAGGCACGAGGGCCCCGTGGGAGCAGAGGCCACCTTGCCCCTCCTGCCTCTTGTTGGGTCCAAACCTGTTCCAGGGGCAACCCCCTGTAGCTGCCCCTGCGGCCGCCCGGGCTACTGACCCTGGAGAACTGACTCGCACCAAGACATGTGCCCCTTACGGGATGAGTTACGAGGCTGGGTTTAAGGCTATGGGGTGCCCGCTGTGTCTTCATCCTGCAGAGGGAGTGGACAGGAGGCGGCTCCCTGCCCCACCTGACACCCCCTGAGCCACAGGTCCTCCCATGAGGAAGTAACCCACAACTCCGACACAGCAGCTTCCCTGGGGAGAAAGTGCCCCCCCAGGACCCCACCTCGGGGCTCAACGGTCCTATCTCCTCTGGTCCCTCGGCTTCCCTTCCTAGGCCTGTAATCCCCTCCACTAGGCTCCCTGTCTGCTTCTTCCGCCGGCTCCAGCCACATGGCTGGCCTCCTGGTGGGTCCTCTCCATCCTCCTGGACCCCCAAGATCTATCCTCAAAATACAAACCAGACCTTGCTGTACACTGTCTCACACACTCAAAGAGCTTTCCTCTGCCCCAGGCCAAGTCCGGCACCCCCAGCCCCGCTCTCTTGCTCCACTGTCCTCCCCTCCTTTCTGCAGCCGGCCCACACCTGGTCGGTCCCCTCTGGGCCCCTCCTACAGCCTGACACGGGTGACAGCCAACTGGAGATGGGCCCTGTGCCTGGCTCTCTGCGGCGGGCACCGGGCCCAGACCACAGCACGCTCCCCAAACCATCTCTTTATAGAAGGCGCTTAAAGACCCGCAAACCACAGAGCACCTCCAGAGGCAGGAGCTGAGGATCTTGGGTGGCCTGGTCCCAGGGAATTTGGGTCCCTCGGAGCCTCCTTGGGACCCTACTGCCCTGAACACACTTGACACGTGGGGAGCTCTCCACAGGCCCAAGGCAGAAGCTTAAAAACCCAGGCTGTGCAGGGTCAGACAGCGGGGACGGAGGGCCACTTTGGCCCAAGACGCCTGACCCCCCACAGCCACGCAAGCACACGCCCGCACACCTTGGTCACCGACCTGGGGGAGAGCTTGAACGCGAGGTAGGTCAGGCTGGTCAGCAGCAGAACTACGGGCACAGCAACGAGGGTGCTGCTGCTGGGCTGCCCCCCAGGGGAGAACAGGGGGCCTGCGGCAAGAAGGGCCCGGGCTTGTGAGCCTCCCCGGCACCAGGACGCTCCCCCAAACCCACATGGCGAAGCACCCGGAGGAGCACCCAGGGCCCCCGTGGACGTTTTCTCCCAGGCCGCAGGGGCTGTGTCGTGCCTGCTCGTGAATCAGCCACCCCAGAGCCCCACCGCCTCCATGCACACGGTCCGGTAGACACCCTCCCTGGCGGGTCTGGCCCTTCCGGCCCTCCCCAGGGGGGTGAGACCAGGTCCAGGCCCCAGAGACAGAGGCAGGGGCACGCCACTGTCTCCCCGTGACACACAGCTGGACTACAAGAAGTCCAGCGCTGGGCAGGAGTTTCTTCCCTCCTTCAGAATCCCAGATCTCCATGGGAGGGTGCTCAACTGGGGCAGGACGGCCTCAGGGAGGGGCTCCAGGAGGGCAAACGCGAGGGCGAGCCCCACCTTGGGCAGGGCTCCGTGGCGAGGGAAAGCACACAGGCTGGCTCCAGTCACTCCACGGGCCCTCATAGTGCAGCGCGTCCTCCACCTGCGTCTCCGGGGCGGCCATCTGGACCCGCAGCCGGGCCTCATAGCGGGAACCGGGCTCCAACTCCACAGCCTCGAGGCTGAGCTGGGTCGCCCCGACAATGTGATCCCTGAGCCGGGCCTGCTGTGGGGCAGGGGGTCGTCAGAGGCGCCGCAGTGGGGCAGGGCCCGCACACGTCCGCACGTCCCACGCAGGTGGGCACACGCACGCGCCCACACTCCCGCACTCCCGCACGCACACAGGTGCACACGCTCACGCACAAACACACGTGAGCAAGCCCCCTCCTCATTAGCCTGAGGGAGGAGGGGCGGCCCGGGGAGAGTGAGGCCCCCAGGGCAGGGACCCCGCATTACCTCCCAGGCCTCTTCCTGCTTCTTGAAGGCCAGCTCATAGCTGAGGATGGCGGCCAGGGGCTCCAGAGCAGGACTGACGCCCCAGGTCAGAACACAATGGTGGGAGGTGACGTTGCTCTGTAAGGCAGAGGGAGGGTCCAACTTCACTGAAACAGAGTGAGGTCACGTGAGGGCGTGTCTGCCAGCATGCCCAGGACTGGCCATCTGAAGGGAGGCCATGGCTCAGCCCTCCCAGACCAGGGGCCTCCCCGGAAGGCAGGTGCCGGTCTCCTTCCTGATGACCACGCGTTCCTCCAGCCCCCTGCAGCTGGACAGGGTAAGCTCCGAATCTCACCCGCCACGTCCTTCCTAAGTGTCTTACTAGAGTCCTTCCTGCTATGACTCACGTGGCACCCCAGCCTGAAGCCCAGAATCCCCACGCACCCCCAAACCCTGCCTCTCCAGCAAGCCATGAGCCCTCCCCGCCCAGGGGCCCAGCCCACTCCTAGCCTCGGGTCTCCCATAGTTGGGACCGGGGACTTCCACGGAGCCGTGGTGGTTAAGGGCCTTGGGACCTTGCCCCCAGCCCCCGAGGCCAGGACATTCCCCCATCAAGGCACCCAGACCCAGGCTCACCATGTCGCCGCGGCAGGTACTGTGCGTCCACCAGGCTGACCTGCTCCTTCCCAGAGACGTAACGGTGGAGAGTGATGGTGAAGCTGTCAGAGGGCACGAGCACCTCCTCGGGGGGCAGCAGCAGGGTGCACTCCCCGGCCCGGAGGACGCATCTGTGCTCGCTGCCCAGCGCGTGGTTGCTGGAAAGGCTGAGTGTCGGCACCTGGGGCCCCTGCGCCAGCCCAGCCCTCGCGGGCGCCATCCTGGGGCCCCCGCCCTCAGGGCTCTCACGGGGCCTGGCCCTCCAGCCTCACCTGGTGAAGAGAAGCCAGGGACTGGGGCCCTGACCCAGCTCCGGGGCTGACCACTGGCAGTCAATCCTTAGGATGTTGTTGTTGAGACAGGTGAAAGACCCAGCCTCAAGCCCTGCGAACAGGGAGCCCACAGTGGCCGCTTCTGGGCAGGCTGAGGACCTGCAGCACACACTCTGACAGGGCTGTCCCCACGTCTGATCCCAAGAGAAGGCATCAAGGGTGGTGCTGGGCGACGAAGGGCTCTGACCCCTGGGGCGTGGGTGGGAACGAAGTCCAGGCTGCTCCCCGGAGGACAGGCCCCAGCGCCATCCCAGCCAACCCTGTGCAGTGAGACGGGGTGCAGCCCTGCCCCCCAAGCCCTCCACCAGCAGCTCACACAGATGCTAGGGCCCGCACTCACCTCCTCCGTGCCCCTGGACAGACACGCCCGAGCCGACCTGGGTGCCAATGCCAATGCAGAGCAGGAGGCAGGTGCTCAAGTCTCGCATCAGGGCCTCTGCCTCCAAGGTCCGAGCTGCAAGGAACTGAGCTGAGAGCACCCCCAGGACATCTCTCCAGGAGGGCCTCTCCCCATGGGGCACGCTCCGCAGTGACAGCGCCATGTGGGTCCGTGCCTGCACCCTCACCACGTCCTGTGTGGGGCCTGGGCCCCCAGGGCCGAGCTGCACCCCTCAGAAACGGAAGCTCACAAAGATCCAGATGGCTACGCCTGCAAACCCTCATCGCCCGTGGGCTCTGGACTCTGAACCAGCTGTGTGTCTGGGTCTGCCCAGCAGCCTCCTCCCTGCAATGGACATCCTCGGGCAGCACGGTCTCCTGCCACCGGGCCCAGGTCCTGTCACGCGAGGGAGGCTGGGTCACAGTGACCTGGCACTGACCACAGCAGCGCCGTGGGGCACAGAGACTGTCCCTGCTTACGGACAAGTGAGCCGAGTCCCAAGGAGGGGAAATGCCTTGCCTGGGGTCACACGGCCGACAGGCACACATCCTCTCTCCCCACTGTACCCCTCCGACTCGGAGACTACGTAGGAGGTGAGCAGGGTGCGACAGAAGGCACTCCCTGAGCCCCGTCAGCCGTGCCCCGTGAGGGGGGTGCTCGGGAGAGCTGGCCCGGGTCCCTCGGAGCTGGAGAGGGCCAGCGTGAGCAGCAGGATCGAGGGGACCGGAGACAGAGACGGAGAGGAGCGCGAGACAGAGGGCCTGGGTGTGAGGAGGTGCCTGGGTGCAGGGCGTCCTGTCACCCCGTTCGTAGGTCCAGATGGCGCGCTGATAGTTCCAAAGCAGGAAGCAGGGCTTGGTGGGTTACGCAAGCCTGATGGGTGATAAGGAGGCAGAAGAGCAGCAGCCGGGCCCCCGGACCACAGCACGTCAGCCCTCGGGGAGCCTGCATGCACCCAGGCAGCAGACACCCTCCAGCACCCCAGCAGCCTCTCCGTGTACCCACTGGCCAGGCCCCCACTAAGACCCACACTCAGGAAGAGGGCACCCCATCGCCCAGCACCCCCAGCCACGGCACGGAAGCCAGTTTGGGCCAGCAGCACCTGCCCCTCCTGCGCGGGATAGGCTGGAGATGAGGGGGCGGCCTGATGACAGCCCACGGTCTGGGCGTGGGATGACAGAATCAGAGTGAGCCCTGAGGTCCGGGGGCCTGAGGCCCGGCAGCCACTTTCCGGCTGAGAGCAGACCCAGGGCCCGGGTGGAGGGACCCCTCCGTCCGTGCAGAACCGGGCTGGCCCTGCCACAGACAGACCTAGGAACCGGTGGTTCGGGAGCAAGCTCAGCAGGCCCCAGAGGCTCCCAGGGCCAGGACCCCATCCAGGGGAGCAGCAGAGACCGACAAGGGGCCGTTTCTCCTGGGAGAACTCTTTCCGTGGAGGACGCTTTCAGAGTGTACAGAGTGAGCTGGGCGGGGCCGCCGCCATCCCCCAGGTGTGCAAGCCCAGACGGAGGGGGCAGCCACCTGCCCAGCACCAGCCCTGGTGACCCCATCTGAGCCACCGTCACACCAGCCCAGGAGCTCGCCACCCCACCCAGGGCACCGCTGGCCTGGCCTGCCTCAGGGCTGCCCGTGTGCCTGATAACACATAGGAGGCTAGGCCGTGTGGAAACCCCACCCCAGATCCCTGGTCCTGGAACAGGCGCTGGGATGACAGCTGGGAGGCCTAATCAGCGCTCACACAACACTAGACCAGCTCGCAGGGCGGCGGCCAGGGTCTCCCCCTCGGGACAGTCCTCCCAGGGACGACCACGAACGCCCCCCCACCCCAGGTCTGTGGATACCGCCTTCGGCCTGTGAGCACTCTGGTCCCATCTCAGGACCCATCTCCTCCACGACCTCGGGGTCAAGGTCTGGCCATGAGTTCTGACCACTCGGGCCTCACAGCTCTCCTGCCCTGCTTTCCTGGCCCACCACGAAGTCGCGGGCAGCCTCGCTGCTGGACCCTGCGTCAGAGCCCACAGACACGGCTAGACCCCGGACAGGTCTCTGGAGAGACACAAGCCCCTCGCCCTCACAGGCCTCCACACCCCACGTGCTCTCTGGCTCTCTGGGGGCCTTTGTGGCAGGCCCTCCAAGTCCTGTGTCCACTCACTGTCCCCTCCCACACAGCCTCTGTGCTTTTAATGGAGTGAAAGGCATCGGATTCCTTCCAGAAGCACAAAGGTTGCCATTTCAGTGGACACTCACCTAGCACACCCTTCTCTCTGCTGGGGAAGGAGGGAGAAATTCAGACCCTGGCTCCCAGGAACCACGGGGACTGTGATGGAAGCCGGATCGCCCCACCACCTCCAGGCCGTACAAGCCCACGGGCCACTCTAGCACCGGTGGGAACGGCCAGCACTGTTGGGTTTAAGACCCACCGTCCTACAGCGGAGCCCCCGGGGGCCGGGAGATGCGGACACAACATGCGAGGTGCAGAGAAGGCCGGGAGAGGGACGGGGGCCCTGGGAGCACCTTCCACAAGCTTCCAGAGAGGGTTGAGCAAGAGAGGCTGCTCTGAAAGGCCGTGTCGGGGAGCCGTGGAGAAGGCCGAGCTGGGCCCAGCCACGCCTCGGGGGGACAACGACGCGTCCTTCATGAAGGAGCCCTGAGCCCCGCGCGGGGCCGGTCAGCTCCGGAAAGGAGGCCGCAGCTGGCAGGGCTGTGGGAAACAAGGGTGTCGACACGGTTCCGGGGGGCCTGGGGGCAAAAGGGCGGAAATGTTCCACCTGCTCTGCCCAGAAAGCCCCTCGTAGGCCCTTGGTCAGCAAGGCTCACGGCTCTGCTGCCCCTCTGCGCGAGGGTCCCCCAGGGCGCGCCCGCCTGACTGACACGGTGCCCCGCGCCTGGCCCGGCAGGGAAGGAAGTGCATCCAGAACCTCCCTGCGGACGCGGCCATCGCCTCCACACGGTGCCGGTGCCCACACCCCCGGGAGGGTGCAGGAACACGACAGGAGCGCGACCCCTCACCCCCTTCCTCCACTCCGTCGACTTGACCTTCCTTCTGAGAACGCACCCTCACCCGCGGCCCGCACACAGCTCCGAGGGGGGTCCCCAGGCTCCGGCCCATCTGCGCCAGGCTACCCGAGGACACGGGGGTTTGAAGGGGTTTTGCCAGCCGCAGGACCTGGGCCTTGTCCCCACTCAAGGCCACCACAGCTCAGACCATCTGGCCCCAGAGCGAGCCCGCGCTCCCTGGAGGAAGCCAGGTCTCTTCCCCACCCAAGAACTCGGCCTCCCAAACTCAGCACCCTGCCCCCCGCCCAGCGGTACTCAGGCCAGGAAGCCGCAGCCTGCCATTCTCCAGCAAGTATCACCCACGCACGGGGTCTGGGGGACACCCACGACAGGGTGGGGACGGCAGGCTGCCCCTGCTCTGCCATCAGCTCCGACTGCCTCGACGGCACACTCACCTTCCCACATGCATCGGCTGGGTCCCATGGCAGGCTGGAGGGGCCCCCAAGCCTGCAGACCTGGAGGTGACCGTCGCCGTGCTTGCAGCAAAGCTTCTCAGCCTGGTCAGGATATAACTTCAGTCAGCAGTGACGTGAGCCTCCCACGGCGGGCTCCCACAGGCCGCCCACATCTGAAACCACGGTGCAGGCGCAGCAGCCGTCCCAACTGGGGCGGAGAGACAACCACCACCACTAACCCTAAGCCCGGGGATTAGGGCATGGGATGACCCTCCACTGCCCATGACACTGAGGGGGCTAAACACGGACTTCGGGGATCTGTCCAGGGATGGGCAGAACATCTGCTATATCCCGTCCAACAAACGCCCCTGGAGACAGCAATGTACTCCTCCTTAAAGGAGAGCAAATGATACAGAAGAAACCAGAAAATGAGTCTCCCCCCTCCATCCTACCCCAGAGGGCGCCTGTGGGAGAAGTTAGGCACAAGTCCGTCGCCAGAGACGCCGTGCCCAGCTGTGCAGGCTCCCGGGTGCTCTGGCTATTTCCAACGTCCTTCTAGGTCACAGTTCAATGACACTACTGAGACACAGTCAGATTGCTGCCTATATATGCTATTCTTATCTTCTGAGAAAGCACCGTATCACTACATTAATTTCCAGTACATAGATGCAATTTTTTTTAAATAATTTTTTTTTGACAGAGAGAGAGATCACAAGCAGACAGGGAAGCAGGCAGAGAGGCGAAGCAGGCTCCCGCTGAGCAGAGAGCTCGATCCCAGGACCCTGAGATCACGACCTGAGCCGAAGGCAGAGGCTTTATTGAGCCCACTGAGCCTCCCAGGCGCCCACACAGACGCAATTTTAAACAAAGTTACTGAACGATTCTGGGCAACGATCTTTAATCCCCAGAGTGAGCACTTCCGTACAAATAATTCTAGGGATCTAACGTTCAGCATTTTAATTGGACGCCTGGGTGGCTCAGTCCATGAAGCGGCTGCCTTCAGCTCGGGTCATGATCCCAGGGTCCTGGGATCCGGGATCGAGGCCCGCAGGGGGCTCCCTGCTCAGCAGGGAGCCTGCTTCTCCCTCTCCCTTTGCCCCTCCTCCTGCTTATGCTCTCTCACTTGCCCTCACTGACAAATAAAATCTATATTTAAAAATAAAAACTGGAAAAAATAAGATTCAGCATTTTAAAACACTAATACTTCCCGCTAGCGCTCAGAAAGTGCACCAGGGTCTACTCCCACCGGAGTGTGAGGGTGCCTGTCCCCAACAGGGAGCGTTATCGGCCCTGCGATCTCTGCCTATCTGATAAGCAAACGAGTCGCTTTCGTTTACACTTCACTGATGATTAGTGAAGATATACATCTTTTCGTTTACTTCTTGGCTGTGTGCTCTTTGGGGGTTCCAAATAAGGTCACATCTCAGTGTGCATGTGTGTACTCTCCATCAAAACATCCCCGGTAAGGTCTGGGTGACCCCGAGCTGCAGCTCGGGCTCTGAGAACAACAAGGGTCCACAGACACATGAAGCCAAGAGTTTAAGCCCATGAAACACCTGAAAAATGGACAGAAACATAAATCACACATCTGGTTTGGTTTTGGGGTTTTTGTTTGTTTTTGAGGTGCAGAGGGGCAGGGAGAGAGAATCTTTTTTTTTTT
>PITA01023969.1:0-27098 GCA_004023965.1 Spilogale gracilis
TTAGACAAATTCTTAGTTTCTTTATGAATCTGACATTCTATTTAAACATGTGTGTTAAAGATTTAAGGAATTTGTTACTCTTCACACTGCTAAAAAGGGACTTTTTCAGAAAGTCTAAACTACCTACATTAATCTCATCCAAAAACAGAGTAAAGTGATATATCAGAAAACCAAAGCAACAACAGATTAATGTTGCTGTATTAAAATCCTATTTACATAAAATTAACATAAATATGAGTTAGTATGCCATATGCTACAGCATCTGCTCTTCACTGTATTAATAACAAGACTGTCCCCTATAGGGATCTTAAAATTAATACATATTTAAGTTGTATTTATATACATATTTGAAATTTTGACAATATGATATATATGAAATGTTGCCAATTACAAATAAAATAATTTATGCTGAAATGATATAGTCATCTGCTGTATTGTGACCATAGCTTATGACAGGTGGCTTTTGAGATATCTCATTTTTTTTGAATGACTGTTTAATTAATTTTAGCTTAAAACCTGTATCTCACGTAATTACTCCTGTTATCCCTAACTTCCTATTATAAATTATTAACAGTGTGTTTGTGTATGTGTGCATATATATATATATAATATATATACACACACATATATATGTGTTTGCATGTATATATACTGTGTTTGTGTATAGATAGATATAGATACAGATATGATTCTGGTGCAACAGCCACTTATTTTCTTCCTGAAGTTGTTAACTGAGGAATCAGACTTCAGAATTTCTTCCGAATCTTTTTGTTATAGCCATTTAACATCTGTGATATGTGGTCTCCCTTTCCTGAAAAATGGCACAAATGGTCACAATGCAATCCTTCAAATATTTTTTAGAAGACTACAAATAATTTGAAGTTCATCTTTGGAAGCCAGAGGAAGAATGATGTAAATAAAAACCAGATGCCCAATGCCTCATGCTTCAAGGAGTCCACAAAATTTTGTCCTTAATTTTTTTTATTTGTAAATATTGAGTAGTCATTCAATAGCATAATGTATAAAATTTACAGATTAGCATTTCAATGTCTACTATGCTCTATATATTTTGATTATGATCCCAAAATTTTGTCTTGTCTCTCCAAGTTTAACTAGTTATAATCTTTGTACTTAATTTTGTCTTTCATACTACAGATTTGTGAGTTGAGTTTTTAGGTTCTTCTCCAAAGTGTTGCTATTCAGGGGTGCCTGGGTGGCTCAGTTGGTTAAGCGACTGCTTTTGGCTCAGGTCATGATGCTGGAGACCGGGGATTGAGTTCCACATCCGGCTCCCTGCTTGGCAGGAAGCCTGCTTCTCCCTCTCTCACTCCCCCTTGCATGTGTTTCTCTCTGTCAAATGAATAAATAAAATATTTTTAAAAAAATGTTGCTATTGAGAGTGCTGTGCAGAGATCAACAGTGATGACAATATCTGACTGAAATTTCAGGCTCTAACCCAGACCTGTGTCTATAACTACATTTTAGCAAAATGTCTAGAAGATATGAGTTCACATTAAACATTAAGAAGCACTGGATTAAGAGATGCTTCAGAATGAAAACCCTTAGAATTTTTAAGTAAGTATTTGGGATATTTAGCTTCATACATTGATTTATATCTACTTTATTACTATAATATTTCCCTTTGCATTTCTAATTCCAATTACTTCTATTTAGTCATATTTTCATTTTCCATTTTTAGCTCTTTATTAATAAATATCTGCTCTCTTGTCCCAGATAATATTGATACATTTTGACTAAAATAAAAATCAACATTAATGATGAACATAATTATGCTTATTTTCCTTTGTAGGAAGATGATCATTTTGACAGGAAAAGATAATAAATTGCAACTCAAGTATTCCAAAGAAAAAAGCAACTAAGTTTGAAAAAATAGCACTTAGTGATTTTTTTCTATCTGTCTGATAATTACTTGATAATATAGATTAAAACATATTATGAAATACTGGCCCACTAAAAGTTATGAATTCCGGGCCATAACTTTATATGGTAGCTAACCCAGGCAATACCAGAAAAGTATTTCTAGGTTTTTTGACAACACTAGGGAGTAGAATTTGGATTCATTGTTTTCTGCATTCATAATTTTGGTGATCAATGTTTTAGGTTCTTTTTTAAAAAATATTTTATTTATTTGACAGAGAGAAACACAGCTAGAGAGTGAACACAAGCAGGGGAGTGAGAGAGGGAGAAGCAGGACTCCTGTGGAGCAGGAAGCCCGATGGGGGCTCCATCCTGGAACTCTGGGACTATGACCTGAGTCTAAGGCAGTCGCCCAAGCAACTGAGCCACCCAGGCACCCCAGTGCTTTAGGTTCTTGTCACATTAACACTTGCCTTGAAGAATTCTATACATGTTTAGAGCATGGCATGTCTATAAAATTTATTTCTAAAATTAGCATCACTGTCTATGAAAGAGAATCTTCATCTATAAATTCAGATATTAGAGACTATGTTGACCTCTGAAGTATTTTTCAAAATAAAAAAGTAGAAGTGATTAGGTGAACTGCATGCTAATACAACTTTCAACTACATATGTTTTTTACTTATAATTAATGAGAAGTTGATGTGGAAATTCACATTTTTTCAAGTTATATGTTCTACATTCATGTTTTATAAGGAATCAAGTTAAAAATTTGTTTCCCGGGATGCCTGGGTGGCTCAGTTGGTTAAGCAACTGCCTTCGGCTCAGGTCATGATCCTGGAGACCCGGGATTGAGTCCCGCATCAGGCTCCCTGCTCAGCAGGAAGCCTGCTTCTCCCTCTCTCACTCCCCCTGCTTGTGTTCCCTCTCTGGCTGTGTTTCTCTCTGTCAAATAAATAAAATCTTTAAAAAAAAAAAAAAAGAAAACAACTTTATAAAAAAAAATTTGTTTCCCATACTGTAAATTTGTTTTGTTATACTGTACAGTTGAAGAAAGGAGTATATTACAAAAGACTTTAAAAAAAAATCACAGGAATAGCCTAATGAAATAATGCTATAACTAAAACAAAACAAAACAAAACAAAAAAACACAAAAAAAACACAAAACTTTGCAACATGCCCAATTTGAGCCAGAAAGTTAAATCATTGAAATTTTGATGGTAATTGAACAAATTAAGGGTTTCTGATTGGTTTCCTAGCCTTGGCGTAAACAGGCCTATTCATCCTGGAAATGAGAAGAAAGAAAAAATATATTATCTATATTATACCCAGGGCGAATTTGAAAATGACCAATGACAATCCTGAAATATTGCAAATCTTTTCTAATTTTAATGAAGATTCCCCTTTATGAGATGCACTGAGGGGCTGTAATCTAGTTATAGATTAAGGGGCTGTAGTCTTGTTCAAACTCTGAAAAATATTTATGAAAGGCCAGATTACCTCAAAGTTCAGTTGATATTAAGATTCTATATTTAATAGCAATATCTTTACAGGAAAGCATAATTTAAATGACATTTATAGAAGACATGTAAAGATGTTGAAATTGTTTTGTTTTCATTTATTTAAGGTTTTTATTTTATTTTTTTAAAAGATTTTTTTATTTGACAGAGAGAAACACAGCCAGAGAGGGAACACAAGCAGGGGGAGTGAGAGAGGGAGAAGCAGGCTTCCCAATGAGCAGGGAGCCCAACGTGGGGCTCGATCCTGGGTCTCTGGAATCATGACCTAAGCCGAAGACAGTTGCTTAACCAACTGAGCCACCCAGGCACCCCTGAGGTTTTATTTTCTTTTGAAAATTGCCCAAGATAAATTAGAGAAATCTGGAATTGTTTCATCAAAAAAATAATACCAAACAAAACAAGATACCATCTGGACTCCCATGTTAATCTGACCATCTGCAGCTTTGACCCTGCTTTGTAAATAAATCTAAGGGAATTCCCATCATTTTTGATGAGCAAATAAATGTCCTAATGATAGCAACTCAGCCACAGCTTTATAAATTAATTCATTCAATTAAAATTTATTGAACATCCACTATATACACAGGAGAATCACAATTTCCAACTAAGTCCCTCTATTTCTACTTTTCCAAGGCCAAGGTTTTTGAGAACTGGGGAGATGTCAAGTCTAAGGGACTTTCAGCAAATTTGAATTAAGGGTAATGATGAGAGGGGATTGAGAAGAACAGGAAGAGACAAAGAGGTAGAAGTGATAGGACTTGAGAAGCTGATATTCCCAAAGGAAATCTTGGCTGCTATTAACACGTTGTTGTTTGCAGGAGTCCTCTCTAAGGAGAATCAGTCATGTGTAGCTCATTATACTAAAGGTAACTTAGTCTCCAAGAGAAATTAGACCTTAAATGATGACACATCTGGTTTCTATAATTACATACCCATTTAATTCATTAAATAACCAATATTGATGTGCTAGCCATGTCTTTCTTCTGAAGAGCTTTTACCATTGAACAGTATACCAGGAACTCCTAGCTCAAAGAGAATAGGTAGACATGATTGTGTCTATCTGTCCTTCCTTAGTAAGGCCTAGAAGAGACCTCATGAATGGCGTTTGTACCAGTTTCTATACTCTTCTATTTTAAGAACACTATGAGTTCTATTGAAATTAAAAATTAGCAGCAGTTTAACTTCTAAACTGCATCACTGATAACACAGTTTCATTCAACAAGTCTCACTGAGCTCAGTGGAATAATAAAAAAAAAATTCCTATACCAATATCTGCCTTTTAAGTTCTACCCTCTGTCCAGGTAATCAGAGAAACTAGAGTCTCATGCACTGGTTTTCTAAGTTCCCTGCAACCATCCCCTCCAAATCCCTTTTCCCACACATTGACCATGGTGTTACTCTCCTCCAGTGGATCTCTCTTCTCCCTTTTCATGCTAGTTCCGACCAGATTAATTGACATCAGTGTTATATTTGTTCTATTAACCTAGATTTCTTTTTAATTCATTCTTGTTTCCCTAGGTCTATCATTTTTTTCTTTATTTTTTATTGTGCCCTTGGATTACTGGCAACACTTTCGATGATCACAATCCTCCATATCAAGTCATATTCTCTAATGTAAAGTGTAAAAAAAGCAGATAAAATTGTCCTTACAGGCCTCAGTGATCTATGTTAGTATTTTTTAGATTAGATTCATCTAATAAAACAGATATTACCTGGTCCTATTTCCATTTTGGGGATTCACTAGAAGTGGAGTAGACCATAGAAACCTGAATTTGGCATTTCTAAAAAAAGTTGAAAAACACTTATCCATGAGATTGCTATGCATATGATGAATGAATAGCAATTCTGAAAGTGGGCATAAGTGAAAATTTTGTAAGCCCAATGTAATTTTCCCTAGCTGTGCTTCATAAAGCACTAGAATTTGAAAATATGTTAATAATGTGATATGGAAAAAGAGTTGCATAGGAAAATACATTTGGGCTTAGACCACACTAAATAGAAGTTTTTACTATTTTGTGAAGATTTTAATATAGTAATTTGAACTGTGATTCTTCAAGGAGGGCATTAAAATACACATTTATTTGCTAAAAGTATTTCATGCAAATATACACTTTCTTAAAATGTCTCATGATTACTCATGTATTTTTAAGAATTGTGACATAGTGGAATGGAAAAATAAAGAAAAACTGATAGCTAATGGTAAGTTGAACTTTTGAGAAGGATGTTTAACAAGCTAATATTGAAATTTTTGATATATGCCAAGCATTTGAGATAGTATGAGTATTATCAATATAATTATTACTATTACAAAGAATTTTGCAAATGCTTTGGCAGTCACCTCAAGTAGAAATAAATTTTACAGGAAATATGCTACAGATGATTTTTGTATTATCTCCTTTCTATCCTGGCTTTATAGACAGTTATATGTTTGACTTATTGCGGCTTCTAGATGTTATCTGTGATAACATCAAAAAGAATAAAAAAAACAATGAAAGTCATATCATTTTGTATTGACAAACCTGCCTTAAAATGACAAAGCTTTCCATATTCAGAGAAATACACTTGTGAAATTTAGTATATTTACAATGGCCAGATAGTATTGGGGCCATGATTTCTAATGGTCTCATCCCCAAATAGTATGTATTAATCCATTCTCACCGACCTCACATGACCTTGCCAAACTACATAAAGTATAGGAAATTTTTCTAAAAATATGTAAAAAAATAGCTATTCTGGTAGGATATAAATATTATCATTATATCTTTATTAACTGCTGTCCACACATGTTTTATGTTGTCCATATATCCTAGATTGAGAAATACTTACATATCTGTTGTAGATTTGTAACAATTGTGGCCATCTGGCAAATACTTCACAGAAACATTAAACATTTTTTTGAAATATGCTACCTTCTTAGGCAGTGTTGTATTTTAACATTTTAATAATTAGATTTGTTTGTTTCATGGCATGTGGCTTTTCTATTCACATTGGTAATAATGTCCCTAACCTCTTACTACTAAAAAAGTGTTAAATCAGAGTTTCCAATTTATGTGCCACTGACCCTTTATTTAAATGTGATCTTAACTAATTATTATAAACATGATTTAATGAACCATATGCTCACTCATCTGTTCTTTATTGTATTAATGTGTTCGCTAGAAAGGGGACTCTAAAATGAATTCACGGTAGTCATGTGTAACATGGCTGTTAGCTAACAGATATTCCTGACTTATTTTTGAGATAAAAATAATAACATAAAAATAAATAAAGTAATAAAGTAAAAGTCAACTGTAAGGTACATAAATTATAATGTAATAAAGTATCATTTATGACAAACACAAAAATCATGACATATTAAAGAATAGTCCAGTAATTTAGTATGTTTGGAAAACTGTGAATCTACTCAAGGCACTGTGTGGAAATCTCCATACTCCTGTATACACTCTTGAATAGGTTTTTGACTGGACTGTAATCTATTAATTTGTGAAAGACCAAAGTAAAAGGCAAAAACTTTAACTTGATTTTTTCTGGAGCCAGCTTCAACTCAAACTTTTAAAAAGTCGACTTCCAGACTTCAGAATGACTCTAGACCGGATGTGCTATTTGGTTCTTGATTTATTATTATCATATTATTTATGATAATCAAGTGGACTGATGTATTTTCATATTTACATTTTATGTATTCAACTTTTTTACTATCCTGATATTTTCATTTCTATTAAAACTACAAGCACGTTCTTTCTATGGCTCTTCCCTGAACCGAAAGCCTTGCTTCTTTTGTTTTTTAAAGATTTTATTTATTCATGAAAGAGAGAGTGAGAAAGCAAGCATGAGCAGGGGGCAGGGAGGGGTGAAAGGAGAAGGAGAAGCAGGGGCTTGATGAGGCTCAGTCCCAGGACCCTGAGATCATGACCTGAGCCAAAGACTGTCACTTAACTGGACCTAACCATCCAGGTGACCCTGAAAGCCTTGCTTCTTAAATAATACTTGAGGTACATGTGGGAATCAGACAATGGGTCTAATCAGTAGTAATAATAAAGACAAAACAAAACAAAAAATCACAAAAATCTACCGGGCTATCAGAAAGCTTCCTCACTAATAATAGCTGCAGACACTGACTCAGAACCTTACATGAATTGAAATAATTTTCTTTAATGTGAACTTTAATTAAGAAGATAATATAAACTATAACATTTCTTGACTTTTTAAATCTGCATTTCCTTTCATTCTCTAGTCTTGGGTTATTAACCTTAACATGATAGCAGGTGGCCAACATAAGAGAGTAAACAAATTCTTCATTGTCCAACATCCTAATATACTGTCTACTATCATGGATTACACTACTTATGATGTACTATATTATCTCATGGCTTCTGATAACCTAATGATATGAAAGAGGCAAGGACAAAATATAAATTTTCATATGCTTAAACTATACCAGAACACTTTTGTTTGTTTTCAAAAATGGTTGAACAGAAAATTTTAACATATCTTAATATAAATAAGCAATTAATTTCATTGTACTAAGAATATTACTTTATTGTGCCATCATTTTCTTTGATGTGCATATTCACATACTACAACATACATATGAAGAGCAATTGCAAGCTAATTAAGATAAGCATACTAGAAAGCCAGTTGTTACAGATACACCAGAGGACTTCAGATTACCCAACACTCAATTTACTCAAAATTGACCTAAGGCATACTGTTCCACAGGATACATAGCAATGTTCTAGAGAGCACAGGCACAGATATATCAATATCCCCATTACACGGAGGGATATCTAAAATTATGATGCATGTTGGGCAACACTTATCCAGTTTCTACAGGCCATGTGTCCCTGTTGAAATTTTCACTCCATCATTTTATATCAGGATAATATAAAGAATAATACATAGTGACAATATATAATCAAGTTTTCCCATTATATTTTTACTTTGAGGTAGATAATATAGTTATCATCCCCAAACTCATTCCCAACTTTCTTCTCACTGGTATTCTTCTACCACCAAAACTAGAAAGAAAAGTACTCCATTTTCTCCCTTTCTTAGGAGTTAGGGTAAGCCACTGACACGCTTTATATTCAGTGAGATTTAAATGAAAGTTGCCAGGAAAAGAGATCCATTCTTGAATAAAAAGGTGGGTTTGCTGGAAGAAATCCTTTCACTGTTTGCCTCTTTTTGTTCTTAAGGACACGGCATCTGGCAGGGAAATAACTGTTTTGTGGTTATGACGAACAAACAGAAGTCCTAAAGTGTATATTAAAGATGGTAGGGCACAGAAATAAATGAGTCAGGATGCCTGCATACATGTTTGAGCAGCTACACCAGCCCTGGAATGCCTGCATATTTACTTGCTCATCTGTAAGAAAAAATAAACTCCTATTTGAGCCACTGTCAGATTTTCTATTTTTTGCATTAGAATGTATTCTTAATGGACACCCCAATACATTCAGAAACACTTTGGCAACTGAAGAAGCTTCTGTTTATATTTTTTCTGACACCAGTTTCCAAATACCAGATGGCAAGTTCCTTGGATATTTGTTGGGCTGTGGCAATGTTTGAAGTGAGTCAAGCTTATGTAAGTTTCCTCCTATTCCCCCACTTTTCTATGCAGGTTAAGGGTTAACCTCAAATTACTAAAACATGGGAAAGAATTCATAGAAAGGTATATATATTCTGAGGGGTTTATAAGGAGTAATAAAGACCTTTCAGAATTAGTCTCAGCATGGTCTCTGAACACATGAAACTATCATAGGCCATTTCATTTTAATCTTGTTTTCATTTTGGTTCTGACGTATAGAACGTATGTCTTTCTTCACTATTTATGTTCTCTGTAAGGCCTTCCTACTCCTTAGTCATTATAGCAATGTGGGTTCCACAATTGCTTCAAATCCCCTTCCTATTTTTTTTTTTTGAGCCCCTCTCTTACTTATTCTGAGTCAAGCTTCATGACTTGCTCAAAGTACTATCTCTCGTTAGGAACTCAAGTTCTAGATCATTATGTAACATTCTCCATAATGAACATAGATAACATATTCCATCTATTTTGTATTAAAAGTAAAGTCTAATGTAGGGAGCAACTATAAGAGGTTCATATCTTTTGCATGAAAATAAAACTCTATATTAAAAAATTAAAGATTTGGTTAAATTAGGGTTTTATATCTGGATGAAGGTACAAAAGGAAGGACTACCTTTTTTTGGTATTTTACAGAAAAAGTAAACAATGTTTTTATAGTCTCATAAGTATGTGTTAGGTACTAGTAATTGTATGGAGAAGTAATGCCTCACATTCTAAGAGATGAATAAATTTAGACATAGAATTAGTTATTCGGTCAAAGTCATAGAACTACTAAGTGGCAGAACTGAGGCGCAAATGCAAGTTTGATCCCAGTGTCTCTGAAATTTCTATTGCTCCAGGGGACCTCAGTTCAAAAAGTATATGGGAAAGTAGATACGGCTTTAAAAAATTAATTCTAATTAAAGTCATGGGGATTTGCCTACCTATGGACACAGTGTTCATTAAGATCTTTCAAATACAGGGGTGTCTGGGTGGTCCTTTGGCTAAGCGTCTGCCTTCAACTCAGGTCATGATTCCAGGACCCTGGGATCAAGCCCCACAACTCACATCCAGCTCTCTGCTCAGTGGGGCACCTATTCCCACCCCTCTGTCAAGTAAATAAATAAAATCTTAAAAAAAAAAAATAGATCTTTCAAATACAGGAGGTGTTGAAGATCTTTAAGTTAAAAGGAATTCAAAGAATTTTGTTTTGAAGTAAAACAAAACAAAGCACAACAAAACTGAATAAGTTATCCAAATCAGCTGCTTAGCTATAATTGCTTTTTTAAAAACAATCAAACTGTGTGGTAGCTTCCAAAGTGTTATAATGGACAAGGTTTGCTTGAATTTATAAAGTAGAAATAAGGAAGAATGCCAATATGGATAATTAATACATTAGCTTCAAGATTGTCTTATTTTTAGGGTATTTTGTGAGATATGTGTCATAGTCAAACAGATTTTAAAGGTATATACTATCATGAACAAGCCATATTTGTTTACTGCATTCTCAAATTTTATTTTGTGCATAACTGACTTTAAAAGAAAAAGGAAAACTTAAAAGTGCAGCATTTGAGGAATCTCTAATAGTGGAGGATAGGTGATTTAGAGCAATCCTCCTAATGAGGACAATGAGAAAAACTGGAAAAAAAATATATGTGTGTTGCATAGAGAGAGAGAGAGAAAGACAGAGAGAGAGAGAGATTTCCCCCAGGATACCATGGTCAGGACATGGGGGTATAAATTTCTAAGGAATGTGTCCAGTATTTGAGGATTGCTTTTCCTGTGTGGGCATTTACCATGTATATAGGGATAGCTAAGAGGTTGAGTAATGCTTTTGAGGGCATCTGGATTTAAGAATAGAGTGTCAGTCAATAGAGAAGCCCAGGTGGTCCTTCTTTACTTGCAGCTTGGATCTGAAATGACTATAACTTAGTAGTAAGAGAGGAAAATAGAAGCTTATAAGGATTTCATGCTCTGCTTTGAATTTCATTAATGATTAAGACTTAATCTTTAAAATATCATTGAGGTGCTTTGGTTCCAGATACCGGCAACAGCAAATGAAAATAATGAATAAGACAAGGTAAGATGATTATCCCAAGAAAACAGATCATCTTAGGTTTCAACATTTCTAAAAACAGTTTTGTAAATGCAAAATAAATCACAACCATGCACACAAGGGAATAAGAGATGAACACAATAAAACAAAAACCTAAATATCCCCAAAACCTGGCAGAAACAGCAGACAGTTAAATAGACACATAGAAATCCCAGACATTGGAGCCCTCAGATTCCAACTCTAAAGTACGTATATGTACTATTTTTAAGGAGATAAAAGATAAGAATGAGAATTCTGGCAGACAATCTTCAAGAAACAGAAGTTTCAAAACTCAAGAATAGGTGAACTAAAATTTAAGATATGGGATTATGGACACATTGGATAGAACTGAAGAGAAAATTAACAAATAGAAATAAAAGACGTTAAAAAAAAACTCCCAAAAAGAAGAATGGAAAATATGATGGAAAGATGGAAAATACAGATGAGAAGAATAAGAATACAGAGGACATAGTAGGAAGGTTTTGATCTACAGACTGAGTGGAAAAAAAGAATGAGGTAAAAATACATGAATAGATTTTTCTAAAATTTTCTAAAAAAGAATTTTCTAAAATTAATTAAAACATATCAATCCAAATATTCACAAAGCCTCCTAGAATCAAGAAAGAACAAACAGAATTCTATATGTAGTGACCTCAGAGCACAATATCTAAAGAAAAAAAGAAGATAAAAATTTAAAAACAGCCAGAAGGAAGAAAAATAAATACTATGATCAAAGGAACAACAGAGTAATAGTGGCCTTTTCAACAGCAAAAATGAAATCCAGTGAACTTGGATTGAGAGTTTTAATGTGCTAAAGGAAAATAACTGCCAACCTAAAAAATATACTTAGTAAAGTATGTATTGATTAGGAGGTAACACGAGGAAAGCTTTTGGATATTGATACTCTTTTTTGATGTGGATAAGTAGTTATATAGGCATTCACTTTGTGATAATATATTAAGGTGTGCCATATATGCCCGCTTCTTCGGTGACCTAATCTAGTCTGATGCTTTTAGATATAACTAATATGCTAATGAATTCCAAATTACATCTGGCTGGGATATTTCCATGAACTCCACACAATATATATGTGTGTGGAGTTCAATAAGAATCTCAAACTTGACACATCCAAAATTGAACTTCTGATATCCATCTTCCCATCCCTAAATTATCATTTCAATGAATAGTAAATCTATTCTTCCAGTCTTAAGAATTTTGTTGTCATCCTTGCCTCTCTTTCTCAAGCTCTAATTACCATCTGTCAAAAAAAAAAATCAATTTGATTTTTTTCTTCCAAATAATTTGACCAGCCTCCTGCCCAAGCCACCATCGTCTCTTTCCCTCTATTACTGCTGTAGCTTCCTAACTGGTCTTCCTACTTTTGTCCTGAACCCTCTAGATATACTCTCAATAGAAGAGCCAAAGAGGTTCTGTTAAAATATCAGCTAGTGGCTCCAAATGCTTCTCATCTCCAAATCCTATTGCTCTTCCTTTCCCTTCTCATTTCCTCTCTGACTTCATGTCTTCCTCCTATTCTCCCTTTAGTTCATAATGCCTCAGCGACAGCAGCCTCTATTCTGATCCCTGACTTTGCTCTTCACTTAGGATCTCAGCACTTGTTATTCTTCTGGCTGGAATACTTTTCCACTAGATATCCTCATAGCCAGCTCCCTGACTTCCTTCAGATTCTTACTCTAAAACCACATTCGGAGAGTCCTTAGTCACTCTATCTAATTCTCTCCATCTCGCACACAGACACACAAACAGCAACATGTATCACCCTTCACTGCATTATTTTTTTTCCTCTGAACACTTATCTGTACCTCATTGATCAGTATCTTATCTTTTTATTTTCTCCACATTAAAATCTAAGTCCTATGAGAATAGAGACATTCGCCAGTTTTGATCACTATTGTATCTCCAACATTTAGAAGAGTGTCTAGCACCACAGTAGGTACATAAGTATTTGTTGAGTAAATTCCAAATCATTGAAAATAAAGTAAAATAGTAACTTTCTCCTACTTATACCTATAAGTATTTTAAGTGAGTGGCTCAAATAATATGGATATGGCAAATTCAAACAAGACAACCTAAATAAAGAAATATGTTAAAACATGTTTATCAGAATACTGTTTTGAATTCTTTCATTATATTACTTGGCCATGGAAAAAGATAGCTTATCTAAATAATTATTTTTATATTTTTTAATATATTAAAGTAATTTTAAGCACAGCTCTGTGATTTAAAATACAGTGAATTAATAGAAAATCTGAGATATAGTAAGTCCAACAGATCAGGAAACAATTGCCACTGAAAAGAGAGTTTATTACTCACAGTCCCGAAGAGGAGGGGGCATGCCAAACATCTGGGGAGCCACATAGAAAACCATCTGGGTCAGTTATAAGGCATAGAGAGAAGAAAGTACTCTGCGATTTCTGTGAATTACTGTGATTTCTGTGGAAAGGGATGGGTGAGGGAGGATCAGCAGGATTAGAATTGGCTAGATTAAACAATGTCATCTAGCTCTGGGGCATAGAAGCTATCCCTAGCTATTTGGTACCGGATCCTACAGTGATGAGAGTAGGTGAACAGTGGCCTTATTGTGAGAGCACGGTAAGTTAGGATGTTGGAGGCAAGGACTATAGATTGTTTGGTTTGTATTTGAAAGGTATATTGCTAGGAGGAGGACTTCTAGTGGGGAGGACAAGGGAGGCAGGAGGCCAAGGCAAGATGATGCAAGCATATTACTGGGCTGTTCAGAACAAGGTATACCAACATACGCATATAGGGTAAGTATTCAAAGTACGAAGCTTATAGAAGCAAGAAACATGGTTAATATATCCAGTTAATTAGCCATTTCACACAATCTTATATATGAGTTATAAATTCTTCATGGTTGGACCAGAATTGTCGACTTGATCCACTTGGTGTGAGCATAGAAGTCACTGACAAAATTTATAAGCACCGACTATAATATGTTAATAAGTGATGGTAGACACTAAATTTTTAAAGTGGTTTTTCACATTATATGTCATTTAATAACCCTCTAGAACCTGTAGCCCCTTTTCTATCCCAGTTTCTATGAGGAAAATTCATTTCTATCCCATTGAAGGAGGGAACTGGGGCTCAGAAAGTATTTCTGTTATCCAAGTTTATAGGCTAGACATTGTTGTAGCAAATCTATTCCAGGCATCTAAAGCCAAATCTTTCGAGCTGTATCATGAAGTTCCTTGGCTGCAACCTTCTTATAATTCAGCCCTTTAAAAATAAATAAGTAAAAATATGGAGCCTTTTTCTATTTACAAACTTGTGTAATTTAGCAGTTAATCACTGATGCCATTAATCCTCATAAAACATAGATTTTATACTTTCTCCTTGCTACTACTTCATATGACAAGTTTCTAGATAGCAGTCAGAAGGCTGGAGAAAGTTCAATAGTTAAATGATAAGATCTTACCCATAAAGAATTAGTTACACTCACATCTTAAGGCATTTCAAATGCAAAGTCAGAGCTAATATTTAAGCTCCCTGAAAACTTGCCTTCCAAAAGACTTGCTGATATAAGTTATGGCTATCATTTTACACAACAGCTTTCTGATATCCTTATTTTCATACCGACACATTAGTATTCCCCAATATTTTTTTGTTTTTTTTGTTGTTAAAATAAATTGAATGTTAAAAGGAAAATGCCATGCTTATTTGGTATGCTGCTACATGGATCTCTTCTTCCTTTCTTCCCTCTTTCTGTTCCCATTAGTTGACTCTATATGGAAATATGGGTCAGACAGGGTGTGTCAGTGTAATTTGGGGATCAAAAGTACTCATTTACTTATCTATGCATAATATCAAAAAAAACCAGATGTTATCCGATTCAAATAAAATTGACGACTAGGTAAGAAATATACGGAGTATAGATCACTGCAACTATTTTTCTTCATCCATAATAACAAATATTCTACCCTCCAAGACACAAGAGACTTTAAATATTCTGATCCAAACAATTTCAACAGGTTAAACATCTTCACTGGATTGACTTTACTGATTGAAATGTCTGGTCGCAATTGCAGTCCCTGTGTTGTGCTTTCTCTAGATGACATAAGGAAACTTCTCTTCCTGACAAGAGACGAAACATTTCTGCCAGCCGAGCTGACATTGTGTTCACTCAATAATGATACAAGGCCCTGAGGTCCTTCAGCAAGAAAGATAACAAAGAAATCCTCATTAGATAACTGAGGAAGAATAAAGGTCATCCCATAGAGAGAATGGCATGCTTACATGTCACCTAGAACATTTGTTCTTCATTAATTTTCTAAGCCCAAGCTGGGCTATCATCTAGTAGCATTTTAATACTCTGTCCTCTCTCCGAAATAATGCTCAAGGTGTTTATTTCCTCTGTAATGTACTTCAGAGAACATTTTATCATCATTTGCCCTCACATCAATGAATTCAAATAATGTTTTAGGACATAATATGATTAGATATAATATTGTTATTAACAGTTGGGATTTCTCAGATGAAATAGATGAGAACTGTAGTCATCTATTTTAAAGAGCTCATTCTACGAATTCCTAAAACTACTATTATACTAGTGATGATATCGTGGAAAGTGCTGGCTTAGTTATGGCCTTTTATTTAAAAAGTGCTTATTTAGGGGAAGAGTCCTCTAAGTCATTTTATTTCTTATAGTGAAACCTAATTTAATTGCTCCATCAGTGATACTGTAAACATATATTTTCTACTTGCTACTAAAGTGTAGAATTTTCTTATTATTGGATAGAAAACAGCAAACACAGACTTTAAAGAGTGTTACTAAAATAATATTCAAAAAAGACACATATTGTCTCTTCTGTCAGGATTATTTAGTAATTTATCTTAAGATGTCTTGTGCTATATATCCGTAATTCCTATTACTGAGATAACATATTTTTGACATGTGATACAAAGCTTGAAGTTTTTAGTAAGAAAGATATAGTTTTTTTTCATAAAAATGAGATTGTTAAATAGATGTTTCTCTTCTTGAGAACATATGCTTTAGCAATTTTCAAGTAATCTCAATTATTGAGTGTGCTAAATAGTTCTATGGTATCAGGTTTTATGTAAAAATATCATCTTGATAAGTACTACAAAACTTCTTAAAAGTAAAATAACTGTAGTAACATTATGTATAGTAAGAACCATGCATGACTACTCAGTTAATAAAATTTAAAAGTCACTAATCTACCTAATTCTATTAAAGATTTAAGATTGAAGGCAAGTAACAACTCTAATAATATTTGATATCCGAGTATGTAATATTAACCTCAGTATTTTATTATTATTCCATAGAAGCATTTAATTATTTTAGCTTTAACTTCTTTGAGAAACGTAAGTGGGTCAACAAATACGGACAAGACCATTTCAGTTTGAGAGGGTAAACTAGGTCAAGTTTGGGAATAAAATACTTCACAGAAAATCTTCAAATGTGTCTTTAATAATGTGTATTATATTTAAAAAGTGTGTATTATATTAAATTGAATTACATCAATTTAAAATAATGTAATGTAAAATTTATGTGAAACTCATTTCATGTGTAAAATCCAAAATAATGTGAAGTATACCAGCTATCACATAATTTCAAATTGCAAAATTTGTTGCTACTAACAATGGTGGTCAGTAACCATTGACAGGTGAATAGAAATCTCTCAGTTGTCAGCATTTATCTGGTTTTATGCAATATATAAATTATAAAAGCACTCCAGGAATATAGTCTCATAAAATGTCGGTGCCCAGGGCTTAAAGGTAGATAATACTTATCGATAAGAAAAAAACAAAACAAAACCCTATCCATATCTATCATCTATCTGTCATCATCTATGAGACTGACTATACAGAAATCCTTTCACTGAAGATAAATTTTTATTCTACAGAAATGCTGCTAGTCATTTTTAAGAATACAGCTTTGAGAATGATAAAGTTGGTATCCTTCCCTTATTTAGTCTCCTTGTTCTGTAAACAATGATTTAGGGGAAAATTAACACTGTTTTTCAGCATTTCCCTGATGTGAAGCTACTGAGCTCCCTTTTCCTGCTGGTTCTCCTACAGAAAGATACTGCCAAACCCCAAAGCACACTCTTTTCACTCCTCTATCCGGCTGCATGTCTAATGAAAGTCAATGAGAAATGTCTGTCTGCTGTAGTTTTCTATTGAATTCCACTTGCCTGTGATGCTATTTGCAAGTCAGTTGCAAAACCAGACTAATTTCCCTTTTCTATGTTATATGTTGGAATATATTGGCTGATAGGTGATAGAGAGAAGATAAAATCATGTGTATTAAAGCGGTTATTTTGCATTTATACTACTTTCCTCTTTTGTTATGGTATTATTATTATTTGGGACTTCACTTAAAAATTATTGGTCTCTTCAACTTACTATACAATTGTGTAATCCTATCATTTTATTAAAAAAATGTAAGGAAGTAAAAAGAACTCAAAATCAAACCAGAGCTTTATTATACCATTACTATCATCTAAACTAATCCTAAGAAGTTTTAGAGGTTGTCTAAGGCATGTTTTAATGAAAATTATAGACGTATTATTTATAATTATTACCTTCATAATTAATATAATTTAATTCAAAGGAACATAAACACTATAACACTGTATCACTTCATGATTTGACTTGTGACCTGAAGGAGAGGGAAGTATTTTAAGTCAAGGTCTCCTTAGTAGTAAATTATTACTATTCCTCAACTTTGTTTCCTCCCCGTGAAAGTTCAATGTATATAGTTTATAAAGTGTTCGTATATGAAAATGCTGCATCAAATTATGTTTCTTTTATCACTTTTTGTGTTGTTTCCCAAAAGCTGCATATAGTTTAAGTGCAAAATGACTTCTCTTAATCAACCAATAAAAAATAAGTGTCTTCCCTTCTTCCCCTTAAAATGAATTTATATATACATTCTCTTTCTTTCCCTCTCTCTGTTTTCTGTCTCCCTCCATCCCTCCCCTCCCTCTCAAACACACAAGCTCTTATAATCACATATTATTATCTACCTTCCTTAGTAATACCAAAAGCCCCCAGAATGGCTCAGTTTACATAACTTTTTAGGTAACTTCCTTTGCCTGGAGTGTTCTTTCTTCTCTTGGTGGGGGTGAGAAGAGTACAGAATGGAGCCCTTTTTCATCTTTTAACACTTAGCTCAAATATATTTTCCTTGTTACCTTTCCTATGTGTGTCCCCAGCTAGGCAGTCAGATGCTCCCATTTTAAGTATAAAATGCTGTTTCGTATGGCTTTGTAACAAATTTTATTGTAAGTTTTCACTTTTGTCTATGTCCACCCAAAGAAACTGAGTATTTTCAATGCTTTAATATTTAATGCCATAAACCTAATAAAATACCTGGACTATAGTAATTCCTTAATAAATATTAAAAAAATAAATTTAGATTACTGAGCAAAATTCTTTCCTAGTTTTTTTCTCCTCTATTGCTCTACTGGAAAATATTTTTTCTTTCATTTTTCCTCCTGCATATTTTCTTCCAACTTTAGTGAATCGATTTTTGAATTCTTTCCTGAAATTTGCTTTCTCTGCCAGCTTCTTCCTCTTTATTATTAATAATAGATTTTCTACCCTAGTATTGTAAAGTCTATCATTTAACACAGGAGCTTTCAATTATATTCAATGCTTAAAAGAAGTGTTTTAAGACCCAAGGTGCCCTTCAACAGACAAATGGATAAAGAAGATGTGGTACATATATACAATGGAATATTACGCCTCCATCAGAAAGGATGAATACCCAACTTTTGTAGCAACATGGACAGGATTGGAGGAGATTATGCTGAGTGAAATAAGACAAGCAGAGAAAGTCAAATATCATATTTATATATACATTCTCTTTCTTTCCCTCTTGTGGGAAACTCCCACAACTCCCTACTTGTGGAGCATAAGGAGTAATATGGAGGTCAGTAGGAGAAGGAAAGGAAATGTAAATTGGGGTCAACAGGCAGAGAGCTAAAACATGAGAGACTTTGGACTCAGAAACAAACTGAGGGTCTTGGAAGGGAAGTTGTTGGGGGATGGGTGAGCCTGGTGGTGGGTACTGAGGGCACGTATGGCATGGAGCACTGGGTGTGGGGCATAAACAATGAATCAGAACACTAAAAAAATAAAATAGATAGATAGATAGATACATTTAAAAAAAGAAGTGTTTTGTTGACCATCTTGTCACAAAATTCTCAATGTTTATCATAACTATATTTTAATCTAAGCCTTGGCTTATAGTTTGGTAGTTTTGCTCTAATGCCTTTCTTTTTCCAAAATGTTTGTTTATACACACACACACACACACACACACACACACACACACACACATATAAACACACATATACTTATGTATATACATATACACACATGATATGAGGAGGGCAGCCGCCCCGTTCCTTGGTTAGTAGAATGGCTCTTCTCTCTCTTCTTCCTCCCCTTCCTATTCTTCCCCTCCTCCTTCTCTTCCCTTTACTCCTCTTCCTCTTCCTCCTCTTGCTTTTTGACCATTTCTTTATATCTATTAAGGACTTAATTTCAGATGATGAAATGGCAAAAAGTGTTTTCTGTAAAATGATACTACACAAAATGTGGTCCATAGAACAGAAGCATCAATAATATTTAAAAACTTGCTAGAAATATAGAAATATAGTTGACCTCATACCCAATTCCAGACCCACAGAATGAGATTCTCAATTCTAACAGTTTCCCATGATATTTTTATGCAGTTAATTTTGACAAGCACTGATCTAAATTAAAACCATTAGTCCATGAGAAGTATACTTAGAATAGCAAAACAAGGGGTGCCTAGGTGGCTCCATCAGTTAAGTGTCTGTCTTTAGCTCAGGTCATGATCTCAGGATTCTGGAGCCCCATAGGGAGCCCTGGATGGAGCTTCCTTGGATTGTGGAGCACCCCAGTTCCCATGATCAGCAGGGAGTCTGTTTCTACCCCTATCTCTCCTCCCCTCTTTCTCTCTCTTTCTCTCAAATAAACAAGTAAAATTTAGGGAAAAGAAGAATGAAATAATACAGTACTATTTTTAAATGTGTCTATCTGTGCTTCTAGACTCAGTGGCAATGCTGTAAAAGCTAATAATCATAAGTTAAATTTTCTAAATGCCAATAGGCAATGCTCTGCACAAATACAAAATGAATGTTTTTGTTTAGAGAAGATTAATGACACTGTACAATAAATAGGTGTCAACTATGGGGCAAGCACTGTGTTAGATCATTTATTATAATGCAATTTAAAACAGGTAGAATCTCTGCCATTATTAAACTAGCAGATCTGGTAAGGAGAAGTGCTGACAATCACAAGACATTATGATATCGTACTGGTGCTTGCTGATGAGGGATGGGAGAGCACAAGGAATGATGGAAGGGTAGAAGAAGAGGAATATATTATGCATGTACAGAATCAGGGGAAGCTTCTTGGAGGAAGTGATGATTAAGCCAACATCTGAAAGTTGAAGAGGAGGTAAACATGAAAAAGAGGTATGAAAGAATGTTTTGAGCATATGCGTGTACTCATAAGTAAGTGAACCTATGTCCCAGCTTCATGTGATCATGGTGGTGTGGTGAAAACTCAAAGTTTTAAGTCAGACTTTGTTTTGCTATGACATAGAACCAATCTCGATATTCATACTTGCGGATTACAAATATTTACCTTGCTTAAAATTTCAGAGATCTAAAAGGGAAATTTTAAATTAAACTAGAGTCTTCAAACAGATTTATAACTGGTAACATGTGGGTAGTGCTTGAGACTTTGGTTAGAGGGAGGCAGCAAGGATAATGTGGGAACAAGGGCAAAAGTCAAAGTTTTTCATGCCTATATTGGAATGTTATACATCTTTGGGGAGGTTGTTCCTCCTCTCTTTGATGGAGTAATAAGCATATAAAGATTATATAAATTGTTATGCAAATTGAGTTTTAATGTCCTCCTTTAAAATTTCCCTTTCCAGATGACCTCAACTTTGTTCCCCACATATAAATTAAATATAGTAGTTAAAACTGTGTCCGTGCTAGAAAAACATACTCATAACATTGGTCAAAAAATTTAAAATGTAAATCAAATTTTCTCTAAATTAGGATTATAGATTTCTTAGCTTAATAATGGGTACTGGTTTGTTTACATATTCTTTAATTCTTTAATTCACCATTAATCTTAAACATTATATATGTTTTTTGCCAAATATTTTAAATAAAACAATTGAAAAGAAGCAAGCTATATTTCCCAATCATTAGTATTTTAAGTGTGGAAGAGTTAACTCTGCAGCAGAAGGTTTTTAAGTAGTACGCTAAATATATATGCATTTCTTTTCTGAAATTAGGGACATAGTTTGGAATTGAGAGAAAAGATAAGGGTCCCAGGTCTCCTGGTACTTTTTCTCTTTTTCAAGGTCCTTGACCTAGGTTGTCATTTTAATGCTTTATTTCTTTCCTTGCCAGTTTCTTATTCCCTAGATTGTAACTTTCTTTGTCAACCCCTAACAGCCAAACAAAATTGATCAAATGGAAAGAGAAGGATTTTCCTTGGGGATGTAGTTTTAAATTTATTTCATTCCAAAGTTCAAAATTTCTTAAATTCTTGAAGTGGAAATTAACAGCTGGTATAAACTTTTAGCATGCAATCACCTCCTGAAACTTTCATGAAATCGGAAGACAATTTACATTGACAGAGCTGTTCAAGTTATCTGTTATTATATGTTATCTTCCTACATAAATATCTAGTTATTTTTAGTTTATGAATTAATGAGCTGCTCCTTGAAATATAATAATTAACCACCATTTGACTGATAGAAGAAACAAATTCTCTGATGGGAAAATGAGAGGCTTTCAGGAATTTTAATCCCTTACGCAAAGCATATTTGAGGCAAATATTACTACCCTGCACACTTTCCCTTGTTAGAGAAAACTGTTTTCATTTCCATCAATCTCAGTCTATTTATTTAGAAATTACTGAGTTATTAGAGCTGCTGTCTGGTCTCTTGTGTTTAATTTTCACTCGGTATCACATTTAGAAATCCTAGCTGCTGACGAAGTGCTGCGTAGTTCCATTTCTGCATCTTCCAGTCCTATAAAATGAATCTTGCTGTGAAAAATGAAGATTAATGGGCTTCATAATGACTCTCCCCTACTAAAACCAATCTGAATAAGAGAGAGAGAGAGAGAGAGAGAGAGAGAGAGAGAGAGAGAGAGAGAGAGGAGAGATAGAGGATGTGTGTGTATGGTATTGGTGGTATGAAGAGAGTGATATGAGGACAGAAACAAAAAAAAATCAGTATGGATTCCTTTGGATAAAAATAAGCCATGATGGAATGGCAGGTCCCCAAAAATTAAACATAGAATTACCATATGTTTCAGCAATTCTACATCTCAGTATATGAACACACATAAAAATTGAAAGTAGGGACTCAAACAGATTATTTGTGCATGCGTGTTCATAGCAGCATAATTCATTATTCAGCAGCATTATTCATCTTTCAAAAGGTGGAAGCAACTAAGTATCCATTGACAGATAAATGGATAAACACAATGTGAGGAATCTGTAAAATGAAATATTGGGGCCTTAAAAAGGAGGGAGATTCTGGCACATGCTGCAACATGGATTAACCTTGAAGATATTATGCTAAATGAAATAAGCCAGTCACAAAAGGACATATATTACATAATTGCACATCTATGAAGTACTTACTGTAGTCAGAATCACAGAGAAAGAAAGTAGAATGGTGGTTGCCAGGGGTTGGGGCCTGGGGTTATAGGAAGTAGTTTAATGGGAACACAGTTTTGATAGATGTAGAGTTCTGGAGATGGATGGTACAATGTGTAATTATTGCCACCAAGCTGTACACTTAAAATTGTATGCATAAAAATTTTATGTTAAATCTATTTTACCACAGCAAACAAGAAAAACAAGCAAAAACTGAGACAGGAGCTAAATGACCAGCTCAGGAACGAAATAACAATTTGTTGCATGTATGGCGTTTTAAAATATAAAGAATAAATGTGCCAAATACTTCTTGTGTTCTTATTAAAACTGTTAGAGGTTTCCCAAGGCTTCCAAAACAGAGTAATCATCAAAAGGTTTCACCTATTCTCTCAGTGAGTATGGACTCTACACACCACTATTTACATGAACTATCTTGAGACTAGACAAGCTTGTCCATTTACATTAAATGCCACAGACTGCTAATTTCTCTGGAAACAAGCTTACAACAATTTTAGGCTTTGGAGAGGAAAGCACTAACACAGATGGTGTTTATATATTAAATGAGAGACAGTTCAAAGGACGAGTTGATAAATAGGGTGTGCTTTGTCAACCTATGGATTTTCAATCAATTTTCACTCCTTCATTCTTAATTACAGCTAACTTCATTACTCAGTTTATTTTGTGTCAACTTTAACTGGACACTCCAGAGTATTCTGGCAGTATCTCTACTATGTATGTTGGCAATTCACCAGACCCGGTTACATACTTACCTTTTTAATTATGTACAGTGATATTTGTTAGGAATTCACAAATACCTGTGCTTAATTTTATCCCTAATTAATTAATTAATTAATTAATATTACTAATTTGGGCATAGGAGTCAGACACATTAGTGTAGCTGGGGGAATCCTAATGCTCTAGCCTTTTGTTTTTTAAAGCGGGAATTTAATAAAATATGGAAGGTATAATAACTTTGTTACTATAAAATGTGTGACATTTTATTTTTGTCTATATTTGCAAGGTATTCACTACAGATTTTTAATAATCATACCCTCAGTGAATATTAAGTAGGATTGGAATTAAACACAATTTCTCAGTAGCATATATGAAGTCCAGCAATAAACTTGTATTTATTATTCTCCTTTCAGTATCAAAAATATCCATTTCTTGAATAACTGTGAGCAAGTTGCCAGAAGTACAATTTCCCCTCTCCTCTTTCAGTTTCCAGAAATTGTTACACACCACTGCTCTTTGCTTAATAGTGTGACATCTTGAGGCAAGCTTAACTCTGACTCTGTTGAAGGTGTACATTGATCCAGTAGCTTCTGCTTCTTTAGTGAATCAAATTCAATATAGCCCCCTTTCCTACTTTTTTTTCAAATAAGTTTAATACTTACCAAAAATTTCCAATGTCTTTCCTTATCAGAAAGTTTATAAATATTTACATGCATAGAGTAGGTAGAAATTACTTAGAAAGGAGCGACAGTCTCAGTGAACTACCACTCTAAGGAGAGGGCTCACATTTGATCCCATTCCATAGGAGTAAGATAGTGTCACCCACAACTGTGTTACATAGTATGGCATACGTATAACAATACATGATATTTACTGAGTAAATGAGATGTGCCAGGCACTGGGTTAAGCATTTTACAAGCCCTATCTTGTAGACTACTCAAAATATTTTTAGGGGTTACAAAGTCACGACGTTAAGCTACGTTGAGTAACATAAAAAGAGACTCCCTTTTTGGGACGCCTGGGTGGCTCAGTTGGTTAAACGATTGCCTTCGGCTCAGGTCATGGTCCTGGAGACCCGGGATCGAGTCCCACATCGAGTCCCACATTGGGTTCCCTGCTCGGCGGGAAGCCTGCTTCTCCTTCTGTCACTCCCCCTGCTTGTGTTCCCTCTCTGGCTGTGTTTCTCTCTGTCAAATAAATCAAATCTTAAAATAAATAAATAAATAAATAAAAAGAGACTCCCTTTTCAATGATCTTTCGATCCTGATTAATCAAGTGCAAGTAATAATTTGTGCCATTCTGTCTTTAACACATCTCTAATTGCTGGTAATCTTTAACAGACAGGAAAGGAACCTGAGGCATAGCTCATGAGAATGTTTAGCTGAATTTTGATAACACTGTTTTGTACTTGCTTTTACTCTATTTATAATCAGCAATACAGACATTACACTAGTAGTGATGAGTAAATAAATGCCCAAGAGATGAAAACATTCAATGTAAAGAGAAATATTAGTTAAAGAACAATACAGGAGTACTCAGGTAAAACAAATTCAGGGAAGTGATGCAAGAATGATGAGAATAAGTGAAACATTGTATTCAAAAAAGAGTTCCTACAGATCGAGATCATAAGTGTTGAATAAAAACTTCTAAAATGGGGTGGACCACTCATAGATTCTATATGTACTACTGAAAACACAGTATATACAATGCATGCAATGCTGGGCATGTGAATATGATATTCATAAGCCCTGACTCAAATAGTTTGTCATTTGTCAGAGGAGAGAGTATTAAACAGCTATTTGCAATAAAATATAATGACTCTTCCTATTTAAATACAAAAACAAAAACATTTCACATGGCTGAACTACACAGAAATTACACATGTAAAGAAATCCACTGTCATAGAAGCAGATAAAATAAGATAAAAGCAACAGCAGCCAACCATTTATTTGGTTATTTATTTAATCAACAAGACTCATTTCCTATTGGACTAATTTAGGTAAGTTTTTAGACTTATCTTTCTGAGTTTTGGTTACAACATCATTAATTGTCTGTGAAGATTAATGAAAGCAGGACTTGTAAATTGCTTAGTCCACTGCCTGGCACATCTCGTGAATTCAATAAATGAAAACTAATTTTATTAATGTGAATCTACAATGAGACAGTGACTGTCAGGTGATTGACATCAAAGTTATATACAGTTTCTCTCTAGTAAAAAAGGAGATGGGAGATGGTTCTAAGCAAAAGAAACAAAATCCAGCAGACCTGTAAAGCCACATGACTTGTCAGGCACAACTGGAACACAAGAGGTAAAATGTTGGGACTTGAGGGGTGGTAAAATGATAACTATGTGTAGCTACATAAGGAATTTTGACTTGATTCTATGATTCAGAATCTTTATACTTTTTTGATTGACACACCCTGTAAAATTAGGTCGTTATATTAAATTTTTCTTGTAAGTTTAAAAGCAGAAGATGTACTGTCTAGGGATTTATAAATAACACTGAATTTAAAATAAACCTTAAATATATCAAATAAAATCTAATTTCTGTAAGTAACTTGAAAATCATCTATTTTGAAAATATATGAAAATGTCCTTTAATAGTTGAAAACTTTACATGATTCATTTTTCCTCTTGAATTAATATTTCTATTTCATTTTCCCTAAGGAATTATTTTCCTAGTATTACCTTCATACCCTGGAATATTTTAAAGTCTATTTTATCCTAATTCTCTATTAAAAATAACAAAAAATAAGGGCTGGTATTCAAGATCTATAAAGAACTACTCAAACTCAACACCCAAAAAGAAAATGAACACATCAAAAAATGGGCAAGAGACATGAAGAGGCACTTCTCCATAGAAGATATACAAACGGCTAACAGACACATGAAAAAATGTTCAGCGTCACTAACTATCAGGGAAATTCAAATAAAAACCACACTGAGATAGCAACTTACACCAGTCAGAATGGCCAAAATTAACAAGACAGGAAAGAACAAGTGTTGGAGAGGCTGCGGAGAAAGGGGAACCCTCTTACACTGTTGGTGGGAATGTAAACTGGTGCAGCTGCTTTGGAAAACAGTGTGGAGATTCCTTAAAAAATTAAAACTAGAACTACCCTATGACCCTGCAATTGCACTACTGGGCATTTACTCCAAAGACACAGATGTAGTGAAAAGAAGGGCCATATGTACCCCAATGTTCATCGCAGCAATGGCCACAATCACCAAACTGTGGAAAGAGCCAAGGTGCCCATCAACAGACGAATGGATAAAGAAGATGTGGTACATATATACAATGGAATACTATGCCTCCATCAAAAAGGATGGATATCCAACTTTTGTAGCAACATGGACTGGACTGGAAGAGATTATGCTGAGTGAAATAAACCAAGTAGAGAAAGTCAAGTATCACATGGTTTCACTTACTTGCAGTGCATGAGGGGTAACCTGGAGGACAGTGGGAGAAAGAAAGAAAATGGGAAGTAGGGTAATTCAAGGAGAGAAACTAAACAACAGAGACTTCGGACACAGAAACAAACTGAGGGACTTGGAGGGAGGGGGGTGGAGGGATGG
>PITA01023970.1:0-27132 GCA_004023965.1 Spilogale gracilis
ATGTTCAGGTTAAAAATCACATTGGAACTTCAAGAACAACGAACCCCCCACTGTCAACAGTAAGACGCCCTGGAAATTGACTAGACTTCCATTGATCAAAGAAAGATCTTTTCTTGGCAGCCTAGCAAGAAAATAAAGTTGGTTATAAAGAGCAGCATGGGTGGGCCTTGGCCTCCTTCCGGCTGCAGCTGGGCCAGGCCCCGGGAACGCGGTCGCACACGCAGCCAAAGCGTCAGAAGCAAGAGGCAACCGACCAACCGTGTTCCTCACACGCATTCGGGGGATGCTGGTCGCGCAAGCTCCAGGGAAAGCTCAGCCCACTTAGAAATGGATTTTAAAACAGAACAACCAGCGGGGAGCCTTGGGTCCGTGTAACTGCAGAGAAACCCAACGCTACCAGCAGCTTGGAGGGACAAGGAGCTCCTAGAGCTGGACCCTTCCACAGCACGCGTCCCCCGATGAGCAGGTGTTTCCTCCATAAATACGGTGCTATAAATATTTTCTTTTCCTTATGATTTTCTCAATGACGTTTTCCTTCCCTGCTTGACTTCGCTGCAAGAATGCAGTATGGAACACACACAGACAAAAGACCGGACCGCGCACTGCTCCGTGTTCGGTGAAGCCTCGGGCAACAGCGGGCTATGAGCGGTCATGTCTGCGGGATCAAAGTCGCACGTGAGTCTTGGGTGGTGCAGGGGCAGCGCCTCAAATCCCTGCTCTACTCGGGGTCCACTGTAGCTGGGGAGCAAGGCAAGCGTGCTGGTGTCCTCATCTTTGTGGTCGGGGCAAAATATATTATTTAAAAGTGATAAAGTAGGGGCTAGAGTTGTACGTATATCTAACCGTGAGGAGTGAGCAGGAGAAGGTGATGGCGGACTGGGGGTGGGGGCGAGACACACGGGACCCCGGCTCACGGCGGCACTCCATGCATACAGGAGAGGGGAAGGGGCTCACACGAAATGCAAAAATTAGCTGCTTAAATTTTAAAAATAAAATAAACAAGCCCAAATTTATTCTTAAAATGTTAGGCACCTCTGGGACACGAAGCGTGCTGAGTGACAAACACTGCCCACGTGCGCGTCGCCCCTTTCATGCCGTTCTCTGACATCCTGCATCCAGGAGCCACCATGGTGGAGACCTGGGGCCAAGCAGCTGTCCCAAAACAAGCCACTTCCGTTTTGTGACTGTGTGATTATACTCTGAGGAGCTCACTAAAGGAATTTTAGAGTTGCTTTTCTGTCTTCTCTAAAGATTAAGTTTCGTCGGCCAGCATGAGGTGGGATGGTGACTGTTGAAGATTTTCCTGCAGAATACTTTTGATCCTGTTTAAAATCCTGGGATCCGGCTGAGGGCTAAGCTGAGACCACGCCACGGCTCTCGTGACCCAGTTGTGGGCTCCGGGCATTCCACTGTGGGACGAAAGCCAGCTCGAAACTACACTTCCATGGTGAGATGGCTTTGTCCTTTGGGGAGAAATGATCTGCAAGGAAATTTCCATAGTCCGTAGCTGCAGTTTTAAGTTTTACTTGGGGTTCTCCTTATTCAAAATACATTGAGTGCAAATTGTTACTAATTATTAAGGCAATTGCTACTATTACAACCCAGTGTATCTCCTCCAGTCAGGATTTCCAATCCAAGGTCCTTGCATCTGAAAGCAGTCGAGGCACGAGGGTTGGGCTCTCCTCCTCTGCAGCTCTCCCCGCGCCTGGCTGTTGGGTGCCCTGTGACCGGCTGTCCACCTGCCCCCTCCGTCCAGCCTGTCTGCAGGAAGTAGCCCGGCCATCTGGCTGGGACTCGGACGCCTTCTGCTCAGAGTGCTGGGAGCGGCCCATCTGGGGCCCATTAGTTTAGGGACTTCTTGGTCGAGGTAACTTTTGCATAGTTTTGGTACAAACTGAAAATACAGTATTCGATTACAAAAGAATTTAGAAAAATAAGTGTGGCCAAAGCAAAGTTGTATGAGGAGAAGAAAGAAAAAACAGGAAGATTTGTTTTTAAAAAATTAAAAGCCATTCAAAGATAGGCAGTGTTTGCTGCAAAAGTTCTTTTTAGAAACAAAATCTTCAATTCGACATTTTTGTGGTATTTGCATTAATTTTGCTTGAAAAGAACCACATAGATAAATACTTCGAGGGAAATCGGTCTGTTTCTCTGTGTGCTTGTGAAATAATTGTGCCTCCCGTGTTTGCTCATTTAAGGGTCAGCGGTGCGGAAATGCCTGGTGGTGGGTCCAGGATTCCCTTGTCTCTCGCTCCCAGCGGCACTGGGAAAGCCACCTGTGTCTCTGTGGAAGGGACTCGTGGAGTCACACCCATGCCACTGCTGGAGTCAGGGTCTTCTTCACCGTGTTTATTCGAGAAAGTGCTATTGGTGAGTGCAGACCCTGCTCTGCTTCTCAGCCCCGCAGCCTGCCTTCCTGGGCCGCTGGGCTCGCGCGCGCGGTGGTCCGGCCCCCGGGGTGGGGGGCGGGGAGGGTGGGCAGGGTCGCACCCCTTCCAGAAGCGCCCGCCTCCACCCTTGCCTTGTGCTCGCTCCCTGGTGGCTGCGCCGAGGGGGGACCTCCTGGCCGCCCACAGCCCGACACCCCCGCCATGCGCCCCATCAGCCAGCGCCCCGCCCAGTCCTCTGCACGAGCCACGAACACTTGTCCTGGGGTGATAGTCTCGTGTGTTTGTGTGTGTTTGCGGCGACACTCAGCTTACCCAACACACCCGGTAAATCGTGACATTTCCTTTCACTCATCTCCCCTAAAATACTGCCGAGCGCCCCTGTGTTTTCTGCTCACCCTGTGACGTCAGCCTCTGTTCTGTAACTGCCGGCGCTTTGGCCACGATGCTCGCCACCCGAGTTTGTGTTCCGGTTTCCCGGCAGCCGTGCCTTCCTGCTGCCTCGTGGACCTCAGCTCCCTGAGCCCCCGGCTCTGCACCCACCCCGGGCTTGGGCTGGGGCAGCGGGCGTCCGTGCCAGGGCTCCTGTTCCAGCCTGCCGCTGCACTCCAGAACATTCCGTCCCCGGGGCCCTGCGCACACAGCAGGCGCTCAGTGGGGCTGGGGAGCCGGCTCAGACTCCAGGCCCGTCCGGGGAGACCCGTTCGCTACGTGCAGGGAGCGTGCCCAGCTCCTCCCCGAAGGCTCTACCCGGGAGCAGCCCGCTGAGCCGGTAGCGGGCAGGGGCAAGGCTGCGGAGGCTGGTCGTCGGACCAGGTTTTCCTCAGGACTGAGACCTAAGAAACGAATGCAGGTTCTGTTCATATTGTGGGGAAATATGTTTATCCCTTTTACCATATGAGGAGATGTTCCTTGCAGAAAAATATAAAATCATAACAAAGAAGAAGCAGTCACCCCTAAGCCCATACCTCTGTCTATGTGAATGCACAAAACAGGCACAAGTATGAGTATGTAATGTATCACCTACTGTATACGATTTTTCATGCAATAATTATATTCCTGGCAGTTTTCCAGTCAATGAACACAGCACGGCCAGATGACCACAGAGGCCATGGCTGCTGATCTTGTCTGATGAGCAAGGTCTACCGACTCATCCTGTCCTGCCGGCCCCTTGGCTGCGGCGTTGGCTGGTGGAAGGATGTCACACCCCGTGTGCCGCGACCCGGCAGCGTCTCTCTTGCCGTATCGTCAGGATAAGTTCCTGGAAGTCGCACACGTTTTAAAGGTCTCTGGTTGGTGTTACTAAAGGATCCCCCAGACACAGTGACGAAAGGTCCCGAGCCCCCCAGGCTCCCTCCACGCGGGGCTGACTGTTTCAGTATTCGCTCACCGGATAACTGAACGCGGGGTATCACTAGGCACTGTCCACACGTGGGCCTCGGACGCGCTCAGGGACCGTGTGCTGTCCCCCTTGCGGCTTGCCTGCTGACCCCTCCCCAGGTCTCTTCCTAATGAAGACACGTCCTTCAGTACCAGGCTCCTGACCCTTGGCTCGCTGCCCGTGTTCTGCATGGCGTGGCTCTGTCGCTGTCCCGCTCCCCCCACCGCTGTTTGTCCCGCTGTGGTTTATGCCCTCCCATCCAGCCGCCGCGGGAGGAGGGCAGGCTCTGGGGCACCGGCATCTGTGCATTTGCTTTTTACCCTTGAAAACGGCGGACACGTGTTTTGGTGCCAGAGCGAGGTGACTTCCCCATCATGGGCACGAGGGAGGGGCCCTGAGCATCACGGGGACACGGCTGCCCCTCCGGCGGCCCCCACTCGGCCCGCGGGAGAGCGCAGGGAGCCCGGCTCACGCCCCCGCTGCACAGCCCGGGAGAGGCACCCCCTCCAGGCCGGGGAGTCTGCTCACCGTGAGCCAGAGCCTCGTGGCAACAGCAAAGCCGCGTCACGTACTGTCCTTAGCTCCTGGTGCGTCGTAAGCGCTGTGGACATGTCGCTATCGGAATGGCTCTTTCCCTTACGAAGAGCATGGTGGTTCCATTACACAACCACTGATGAATATCGCATAAGGTCTCCTTAAGACCTCTCCAAGTCATCACATGTGACGGCTTCTCGCAGACCCGGTGGCAGCCTGAGGGGACTGCTGGAGGTGACATCTGTCAGGGGAGCCCCGGGCCAGGAGCGGGGCCCAAGGGACCGGCTGCCTCTCGGCGGGAAACGATCGGCAAAGACGGTGTTCCGAGGAAGGAGAAACCTGCAAGGAAAATTGGAGCCCTCCAGAGACAGAGAAAGGTCCTTCCGGCGTCCGGTTGGCTCCATCCACGGTCTGAAGCAGCCGCCGCGAACCGAACCGGCCGGAGTCCGGGAACCTTGATGCGGCGGCGGCTGTAGCTCATCGACCGAGGGGGACACAGCAGCTCCGGGAGCCGTTAGGCGGAGGATTGCTTGATTTGTCGTCTTGAAATGACGAGCTCACCCCTGCGGAGCTGGTGAGGACAGTCCCCACACCGTCCAGGGAAGTAGACGCGCCCTCCTGCCGGGCAAGCCTGCTCCCGGCAGAGGCAGACCGACGGGGCTCAGGTCCCAGGCAACGCTGCTGCCCAGGGCTAGGGCAGGTGCCGCCACCGGCCACGCAGCTCCCAGCACCGCACGTCCCCGGCTGGCCACCCCCAGCGCCCCGCGCTCTGCCCCCTGGCTCCTCCATGCGCGCCTTCTCTGCTTTCGAGCGTCTTCGGTGACAAGCCGGCTCCCGGGCGTGCTGTCTGCACGGCGCCTCCAGACCCGCGGACCCAACAGATGTGTATGTAGGGACAAAGGGTCATGGCGGGGAATGGCTCATGGGATTGTGGCGGCTGACCACTCAGGGTGAGCACGACCCGGCGGCCTGTGGGTCGAGGAGAGCTGACCGCCCAGTTCAGGCAAGAGAGGGAAGACTGGCAGCCCAGCTCAGAGGCCATCCGCCCGGAAAACCCTCCCTAACTGGGGCTGGGTCAGGGCCTTTCCTCTGTCCAGCCTTCGCCTGCTTGGATGAGACCCACCACCCTGGGAGGGCCACCTGCTTCCTCAGTCCACTGCTCTCCGTGTTAATCTCATCCAGAAAGGCCCAGAGTAACGTTCGCCCAAATGTCAGCTCCCCGTGGCGTGGTCACCCTGACGCATAAGCTTAACCATCTCAGCCCCCACCTGCCCGAGAGACTTCCATCCGGACAAGCCGGGAATCAAGTGCTGCCTCTCTGTCCCAAGCCCGCCTGCAGAAGGACTGAGCCCACAGGCCCCGCCCTCGGGCAGCAGGCTGACACGTGTCCCCACGCCTCTCTCTTACATGCCCGGTGTCCAGTCCAGCAAAACGTCCTGCTGGTTTACCTTGGAAACACCCTGGAATCTGGCTTCCTCTCGTCATCTCTCTTGCCCCGGCTCCTTGCCTCAGCCCCGGGCACGGCCATCGCTGCTTTGGCAGGAGGGCGGGCGCTGGGGTCCCCAGGGGATGTGGGCCGCGGAGGGATGCCTGCTCCAGGCCTGGCCGAGGAGCTCCCTTCCCCGCCCTGCCAGAGGAGGCCACCGTCCAGCAGCCCGGGACCCCGAGTGGCGTGGGTGCCTCAGCCGTCGCCCGGTGTGCCGACCCGCCGGTGGTCTCCCCACCTCGGCTTCAACAGTGACCCTGAACTGACGGCCACCATCCTCAAGGTCCCCGTGCTCATCACCTCCACGCACCACACGAGGGCTGTGTCCGTCCGCCCGTCTCTCCCGCGGGAGCTCCTGGTCCCGGCTGCCCCTCGCACCCGGCTGGGCAGGAGTTGCTCGTGTCTCCCGCTGGAGGGAAGCAAGCCGGTAGTGAGTATAAGCTGCTTGCACTTTGCAGGAGGAAGGCCGTCCCGCCGGCCGCGGTCTCACTCTCTGGGCGCCCCGGGGTGGAGGCGGGAGCGGAGGAACACGTCATTACCTTGGACTTTCTGAAGATCGAACCCATGATAACCTTTTCAGAAAATTTAATTAATATCTTAATGAAAACGCGTTAAGACGAGCACGCCCTCCAGATGTCTGGAGGAGGCATTCCCTAAGAAAGTGCCCACAGCCCGGTGCCCGGGGAGCTCCGGTGCCCAGCCTGGAGGGCGCAGGAGCGGGGTCAGGGCCTGTGCGCCCCGCAGACGGGAGGGGAGCCGTCAGCAAGAAGCCACCTGGCCCACAGAGTGCTCTCAGCCCTCCCAGAGGCCTGAAATCCTGCCGTTTGCCTTAGCGGGGGGGGCTACGCCGGGTGAAACACGTCAGTCCCAGAGAGACAACCATCGGATGATCTCACTCGTGTGGAAATTAGGAAACAAGACAGAGGAGCCCAGAGGAAGGGAGGGGAAAATGAAGCAAGAAGAAATCAGAGAGGGAGACAAACCATGAGAGATTCTTAACTCTGGGAGACAAACGGGGCTGCTGGGGGGGAGGGCTGGGGGCTGGGGTCCCTGGGGGGTGGGCGTCAGGAGGGCCCGGGGCGTGATGCCGCTGACGGACCACTGACCGCCACCTGTGACTAATAATGCACTGTATGTCAACTGAATTTAAAAATAAAAATAAATTTAAAAAATACCCTATTAAAAAAAAAAGAAACCAGAAAAAGCCAGCTTCTGAATCTTCCGAGCCCAGGGCCCCCGCAGAAAGGCGGCAAGCGGGCCCAGGGCCGGGCCGGGGAGCACCTGCATCCCGGAGATGATGGGCTCGGTGACACGCACACCACGCCCTGCCCGGTGTCACAGAAGATGGTCCAGCGGGGTCCGCCGGGGCCCAGGGAGCCAACGACCACGCACAGAGCCGACCTGCAAAACTTCTGGGTCAGAGGAGGCAGCGCCACAGCAAAGACTGGGGAGAGAGGACAATTCGGACGAGAGAATCCACTCCAGTTGAGATGCATCTACCCTCCTGCTTGGAGCTGCCAGCAAGCCCAACAGATTAAAAATCCACCAATGTTTCCCAAGACCTGGGGCATGGGACCAGGAAGGACAACTCTCCCTGAGAGGCGGGAGACAGATGAGGCGGTCCCAAGAGGCCCCGGCGGACTGCCGGGAGGTCCGCCTGCTGCAGAGGGGACGGGACCCCGGGCAGACCTGAGCCATCTCTGCAAATCCCCGTGATGAAAGCACCTGATGTCCTCAGACACGGAGCGCTTTGGAGCTGTGCCACCCGTGTCCGCCTCCGGGACACACCTGCTCATGCAGACCTGGCGGAATTTGGTCCTGGAGGGTTCGAGCTCAGGGTGGTCCTGGAGGGGGGTGTCCTGCCCGAGGGCTGTGGCTGGGACCTGCCTTCCTAAGTCCTACGGTGTTGCCCGTCCTCTCCCCGGGGCCTCCGCTCCCAGGAGCAGAGCCTGCTGCCCGCAGGTGAGGCCAAAGGGCTTGGGGTGAGCGGAGCCTCGTGTCAGGCCTGACGGCCCCACTCACGTCCCAGGACAGAAGTGGGTGGATGGGAGGGCGAGGAGGGTCCGCCCCAAGGGAGCCGATGGAAACCGCCATGCAGGAGCAAACCGTGCTCCTGCCTTCTTCATCCACATCGTGTGGGCCAGGTCGACCCCCAGCTTGGACAGGAAAGCACTCCCGTCAGGACTGTCCCAGAGCATCCTGCTCAACAACACAGCTGTCCAGAGCCCCTGAGAGGTGCAGGGGAGACGCAGGGTGGAGAGCGGCCCTCCGGGAAGGGAGCTGCCGCAGAGCTGAGACGCATCGAAGAGGGCTCCCGGAGCAGAGGGCAGTGCAGGTGGCTCGGACTTCCTGGGACAGGCTGTGAGGGCAGGCGCAGCTGCTGCTACACTGCAGGCCTGGGTCCAGCGTCCAGCCCTCCGCGGCCCGCGGCCCCCCACCACAGCGCTTTAGCAGCCAGCCCTTCCTCAGCCCGATGCTGTCAACCTACGGGCTCTGGCGGTTTTACGAACAGGAGCGGCTGTGATGGGAGAGTATTTTTAGGTTCTCGAGTGGCTTGAGCAGGATTAGCATAACCAGGCATGAAAGCCCACACTGTGCACGGCAGCCCGGGCGCTGCTCTCCCACACGCTTCGCGGTCTGGGAAGGAAAGCCCTCTCCAGCCCAGACTTGAGTCACCCGCTTCTGTCTCTGGGCTCCTTAGACAGCCAGGATCTCAAATTAGCCACGAGAAAAACAAAACAGAAAACCGTTTCTTTATTACGAAGAGGAAGACGAGCCCCAGAAGCGATATGCAGGGCAGGGCCTGCTCTGTTAGCTGACGTTTATCTCTCTTCCTGCACCTTTCCGCTTCTTCTGCTCGTGGGAGGCCAGAGCGCCTGTGGCCGAATGGGAGGAAGCGCAGGACGAGTGGGCAGTCTCGCGGAGCGGGGCCGTCAGCTGCTCCAAAAATTCCTAAAATAAAAATGGTTTTCCCATAAAACATTTACTTATCAGAGATGCAAATTAGAGATATTTTTAGGAAATATTAATGCACCAAGCACTAATTTGAAGACTGCTGCTTACTTCTTCCCTTCCCCCACCCAAAGCCGCCGGAGTGGCTCCTTCCTTCTAAAATTCTTTTTTAGAATAGGGCCTTGGCTTGTTCCTTTATGGGAGGAATGCATTCCCATTGTAAAGAGTCAAACAATTCTAAAAGTTACAAAAGAGAAAGCAAGAACAAACCAAAAAACTCACCGCCGATTCCAGGGCCGGAAATAGCCCTCGTTCCCGGCGAGGGGGCAGGCCGCGTGCACGCCGCCCGAAGACTGACCACTGGGTTCAGCGGGAGAGTGCGCAGGGACAAGGGGAGGAAGGGTTTTTCTTGAATTTAGCAGAAGAGACTGAGTGAAATTGAGGGCTGCCACACTCCACATAAGTCAATCTATGTCACAAGAATTAATTTCTGGACAATCCCTAAAAGAGAGCCATTATAGCCTTCAAAAAAGAAACAAACAAAAAGGACTGTGGGTTGGGACCAGCGCTCCTTCTCGGATGACATGGGGTCTGACGCATGAAGACAACCAGATCTGGGACAGAGGAGGAGCCGGAGCAGGATGAAGGACGTTGGGAAGTAAGCGATGATAAAATCTCTGGGGCAAGACTGGACTTTTAAATGGGGCAGCCCGTGGTTCCCGTAGCTCCACACCTCCCACACACTCAGGGTGAGGTGGGCCTGCCAGGAGACAGGAAGTCATGCCAGTACTGGGAGACGACGAGGCGAGGTCCTCTCTCACCTGGATGGGGGAAGTCTCCTAAGGGATGACAGAAGGAAAAGACCAGCAGATAGAATGTAAAAAAACAAAATGTTTGCAGAGCAAAAAACCATCGTTAACAAAGCCAAAGACAGTTGAAGGAGAAAACCTGTATGCCACACAGTATGGACGGGGGACCAAAACCGTGAACACATGAAGAAATCTTAGAAATTGACGAAGGGCCGAACACCAGGTAGAACATGGACAAAGGACATAAAGAGACAGTTCACCCAAAAAAGAAGTTAAGGTGAGTCTTAAGCATCCAGGGACTATTTGCTCACTTGTGACTGGGGTTGGAAATGTAAACAGTGCCGAGACGCTATTTCTCTTCTGTCAGATCGGCAGGGGTGACAGGTAGCATGAGTTCCGTGGGTGTGGTCCTGCCGGCCTCCGTACTCTGCTGGTGGGAGGGCAACCCGGTATGCCTTCCAGAGGAGATTGGCAACACTTGGCAACTACATACACCCAGCACCCCGCCTCCTGAATCTACCCTGAAGATGCCTCCAACAAAATGAAAATACCAGGGCACAAGGTCATTCATTCCACGGACACCTTGTGCATCTTTGCCGAAAGCTGGAGAACACCTGAGTGTCCACAAGCGGAGAGGATTGAATGAACTACAGGATGGCCGTGGATCTGGTGTGCTTCTGGGACATAGTGATATGCGAACAAAGCCAAGTTCAGAAGACTACCTACAGAAGAGCATCTCTCCATGAGGAGGCAGAAGGAGGGTGCAGAGGGGCAGTATGGGTGTTGGGGTAGATGAGATAGATGAGGCAGGGGCAGCCTTTTTGTCAAGGCTAACTACAGCACATGGGATTCTGCAGTCTGGGAGGGAGGTGAGATTGGAAACAGCCTCCAGGACCCTGCAGTCTAGCCAGAGATGCATTTTTCTGCTCACCTCCTCTCCCCTCTTCTGCCATTGGTGGGCCCTACTATACCTGTGCCTCTTCCAGGAAGCCCTTGTTTACCCCTGGAGCAGAGGGCACTTCCTGGGCTCTCTCTGGGCAACCCAAGTCCTATCCTTGCTCTCCTAGCTTTGACACACCATGCACTTCCCTCTCATCTTTGCTTGCAAGTTCCCCAAAGAGAATTGTGCTCTGGCCACAGTGCCTTTGCACTTGCTATTCCCCAGGCTTCTCGGGGACCTGGTGAATGACCTTAGTTTTTTAAGACTCAGCTTAAATGCCACCTCAGTCACAATGTTTCAAGCACAAATACCAGTGTGGTCTCCTGTGTACCCATGGTACAGATCAGTCACTCTGGGCTGGTCAGTTAGGAGGGGGAGACAGGGCTGGATCAGACTGCTGTGTTCCAGCCATGGCACCATTCTCCTCCCTGGTACATGACCCAGGGCGAGTCACGTAGGCTCTTGGGGCTTCAGTTTCATTGCTAGGACACTTGGCCCTGTCATTGTGAAAGGTCAGGTCCTGGAGAGTCAGACGGCTCTAGATCCTGCAGCACAACGCCAGGCCCTGTGGCCTGTGTCTGGTGTGAGGGATGTAGGCGGGTGATTTCATTCACCTGTGTCCCTAGTGAAGTGATTTCCATGGTGTTCCTCATATGGTGGCCCTCAATAAATATTCACCAAAATGAATTTAATAGAATCATACTTTTGTCATCAGAGAGGGTAAGTGCTGGAAAAATAAGAAAAAGGCCCCTTTGCATGATACACAGGGCCTACCATTAGGGGGGATAATGAGTCTCAATCATAAACACTCAAGCACGGCTTTGTGGGCATGTGAGCCAAGTGTGTGCAAGCTGAGCAGTCACATGGCACCTGCTGGGGAAGGTCCCTGCTCAGGTGAGCTCTCCTGGGAGGACACTACTTTCAGATTTAATGCTCTGTGGTTGGTGTTTTGAAATGTTAATAATTTCATTGTTAAATAAAATAAGGGAAGGGAAAGGGTGGATATGGTCCCTGAGTGGTGGGGTGGGGCCCCTGATGCTTGGGTGGGTAGGTCTATACTTGTCTTGTGAGTGTTCCCACACCTGAGGGAGCAGGACACTAAATGGCAAATAAAAACACCATGATCGGGGAGAGACAGAAATACAGAGAGAAAACAGGGAGAAGAAGGAGAGGGAGGGAGAGAGAAGCACAGACAGACATAGACAGACTTCAAAGGAAAGGAAAGAAATCCTTCAAACAAGGTGACCCACATTTTCATTTTTCATGCAGCCCTGCAAATTCCATAGCTGGCTGGCTCTCGAGTATTATACAAATATGAGATGTCCCACCTGGGTATGCTCTTTACTGAACATAGAGAAGGCAGCAAAACCCTGAAGGAAAATCATGATTGCACTTCCTCTTATGATTCCCAGGAACCTCTGAACCATCTTGTGTCCCCACTCCATTAGCTCAGTCATGTGGGTACAGTGAGCACCATTTGCAACACTGTATCACAGGTCCTGGCCAGTGCACTTAGGCAAGAAAAATAAGAGCCACACAGATCAGAAGGGAGGAAGCAAATCTGTGTCTATTCAGAGACAACATGATTGTAGATGTAGATATAGAAAATCCTAAAAAGCGTATAAAAAGTACTGGAATCAGTAAGTGAACACAGCAAGACTAAAGGATACAGGGTCATTATAGAAAGTCATTTTTGTCTCTATATGCTAGTAAACAGTTTTCCAGGAAACTGTTGGGAATGCATTTAACAAAAAGATAGGCAGGACCTCTACTCTGAAAACTCGAGTGCTCCTGAGCAGAAGGCAAGCAACTGAACGAAACAGAGATGCATACCATGCTCATGGATGGGCGATGTATACCATGCTCATGGATGGGTGATGCATACCATGTTCATGGATGGGCGATGTATACCATGCTCATGGATGGGTGATGCATACCATGCTCATGGATGGGCGATGTATACCATGCTCATGGATGGGTGATGCATACCATGTTCATGGATGGGTGATGCAGCCTCACTCAGCCGTCTGTTCTTAAATGGCCCACTGATCAGTACTGCCCTCATCGAAATCCCAGCAGGCTTGGACATAGAAACTGAGGAGCTTATTCTGAAAGTGTAATGGAAATGCAAAAGACTCTGAGTAGCTGCCCAATTCTGACAGAGAATCTGGGAGCTTGATAGCAGCCTCATCTGCTAGAAAAGTACAGGAATCAAGGTTGCATGGCAGCAGTGAGGACCTCAAATAAATCAACAAACATAATGGGGTCTGGAAATGGACCCACTGCAGACCAGCAATCGCAAGATTGGCTGCCTCTTGGATTAACCTGCCAGGGACTCTCTCGGGGGTTGTTGCTGTAGTGTGACTAGGGTTCTGGTCCCAGCAAGTGTATACCTGCCCCAGGCCCTCCAACTGTGCAGGATGCATGTGGTCTGTCCTTGCATTGGGTTAGTTCATATGAGAGGGTCTGATGGGACCAGGGGCAGGGTGCCCCCCAGACCTCCCTGATGCATAGACCGGAGATGGTAAACTTACTGCAGGCTCCTTTGGGTCATAATGTGATTGCCATTTTAACAAATGGGTTAACAAGTTTCTAGAAACGTTTTTAATCCTTGAGTTTCACTCCTCTGGCTAATCAACTGGTTGAGGTAAGCTGGGGAGCTGGAGTGGGTGAGCCAAGCTGGTGATGGCCAAGGGCTTCCCGAAATAGTGAGAGTGCATGGCACCCACACACATCCTGAGGGCAGTGCAGTGAGAGAGGACAGGGCCCCCACTGCTCCCCCTTCCCCTAGGGGCAGGCCTGGTCCCATTACAGAACAGCAGACACCTCTGACATCCTTGCCCAAGCCGATCTATTGGCATATGTGTTAAATCCTGTACATTAAAAACCAAAGCAAGACAAAAGTAGAAGTTGGGAAAGCCATTCACGGTGCACACAGCCAGCTCCTGCTGGGGGGGACTGTGACAAGGGCTCACGGAGCATCCCTATAGACTAAATGCACTTACTTAGTGGGCAACCAAGATATTATAATACAGTCAAGGGAAAAAAATGTGTTTTTCCATTTTGGGAAATAGTCAAAGCTTTCATATCCTACCAAAAATAGACGTGGAATTCTAGAAAGCAAAAATAGGTGGGCTTCTACATGTATGCAATTCAAAGCAATCCCCAAAGCCTACAGATGCTCTCTCAGCCTTCTGGAATGTTTGCCTGTGCTGCCATGAGGCCGGGGACCCGCCAGGATAGCTAGGCGGTGTGTGACCTCTTCTGGGCCTCTCTCCAGACCCCATTCTTCCCCTGCTGTACCTGTTCCATGTGGGACTTCAGGGGTCCTGCCCCACTCACAAGGGTGCATGCCTCACCTCTGCCCCCCGTGATGACAGTGACGTGTAAGAGATCCTGTCACCCGACTCTTGTTCCTGAAAAGAGATCTGTGACTTGCTGACTGGTGACTGGGTCACAAGTGCCCTGTGGAGGGGGCATTGCACAGGTGGAGACTTGTCCTTTAGGATCACAGGTTGTGTTAGAGCAGCAAGTGCCACGTCCCACGCTGGGGGAAGGGCCTCTGGTTGTATCTCACTGTAGTTCCAAGCAGGGACTTACATCTGAATGGATGCTCTGTGCAGTACTTTATATGCTGAAACTATTTTGATTTTACATATTTTGCTCTAACTTGATTTAGCCTATATACTCAGATGGTACATGACTTACAGTTTTTTTGAGGAGGACATCAAGGCCAACAGAGATCCAGAAGCTCTCCCTGGGAGTGGCCTCTGTGCTCTGGACAGGAGGTGAGGCCTGAGCCTCGCATGGCCGAGGTTGTGAGACAAAGTGGCAGACAGGTAGGCACATGGGCCAGCTGGGAGCTGGAGGCTGGGAGTGTGCACAACTTCTCCTGTTTCTTCCACTGCTGGTCATTGAGTAAGACTGTGCATGAGGGCGGAACAGAGAGGGCTACCGGAAGGTGCTGGGGATGGTGGGAACCCCGGGAAGCACCAGGCACACACACCACAGAGATATGAAGAGTGGGGTGTTGCCAGGCTGAAGGGTGATGGTTCCGTCACCATCTCTCCAGAAAGTTCTCCAGAAAGTTCCGCCATGAAAATAAGCCATGTCCCAGCCCCCTTGCCAAGTGTGCCTCTGGGTCTTTGGTGAAGAGAAAGTGGGGTACAGGGCTTTGGCCAACTGGCCCAAATGACACTTCGCTCAGTGATGCCCAACCCCCTCACTTCCTGCTGCAGACGGGCTCCTGGGGGCCACCCCACAGGCTCTGATACGGTTGACCTGCGGGTCCAGGGTGCACGTCGGTGTGGAAGAGCCAGGTGACAGTGACAGAGCTGCTCTGTGGGCTACGGTAGCAGGAAAACTCGGCCAATCCATGCCTTTGTAGCAGGCAAGAGGACATTCCTGAGGAAACACTCAAAGGGTTTCTCCTTCCAGCCTCAGTCTGCTAGCCCAATTCTGTTGAGTAATGGGTGCAAATGGGAAAAAAGGAGACTGAGCTTGACTTAATTAAATCATAAGGACAAAGCCAAGCAGATCCTCCCAGAAGAGAGCACAACAGATGTGGAAGGCGGCTGGGCAGGAGGGAGCTTCTGGAATTTAGGAGAGAGCTGGGGGCAGCCGCCATGTTGTGAGGATTCCGGGGGAGACAGAGCAGAGGAGGAGCTGCAGGAAGTCGCTCTGTGTGTAGGAATATAAATACCCTCTCTGCTTTGGCATTCTCTGATCAACTGGCATAAAGATTTAAATTGCTTGTCAACTCTTTTTTTGTGTCAGACTGGTATTTCTTCTGAAATACCAGTGCCCCTCCCTCCCTCAGCCAGTCTTCTCTGGCCCAATGCAGATTGGGTTTAGGAAGACCAGGGTTTGACTCTTGCCCAAATAAGAAGAAATAGAAAATCTTAATAGTTCTGTGTCTGGTAAAAAGAAAAAAAAAATGGAATCTATAATTACTGTCTTAATAAAAACTGTCTTAAAAAGCAAGTTCCAGACTTAGAAGGCTTCCGAATTCAACAAAGTTTAAGGAGGAATTAACACCAGTCTCATATTATGCTCCTCCAGAGAATAGCAAAGAAGAGGAACACTTCCCAATTCATTTTATGAAATTCAATATAACCTTGGGACTAAAATCTGAAAAGGACACTGTAAGAAAGAAAAAGTATAACCGATCTCTCTCATAAGCATAGATACCAAGGTCCTGACAATATCCTAGTGAACCAAATCTAGTACTACACAAAAAGGATATCAGAACCTAGTTAGACTTATTCAGGAAATGCAAGGTTGGCTTAACACTTGAACGTCAACCAACTTGCTGGTGTAGGCAGTTAGTTAAGTTCTAACAGGATACCTGGCGGCCAGCCACAAGGAGACATGGCCAGCTGTAGGAAAGGTCAGATGAGACACCTGGAGGGGCAGCCCTCCTCAAGAAGCTAGATCAAATCAGACAGGCATAAGATGGTGGGTGCCATGACAAGAAACCCCTGACTAAAGAAAAAAGGGCTCAATCCCTGCTCCCAAGAAGTCACCACCCTAAGTAACAAATATTCCTCCCCCTAGTTAACAACTGTCCATAAAGAACAGAAACCCAATGCCAGGACATGCAGCACTCTTTTTCTTGAGCTTACCCACTCTCACATCTCAAGAGTGTACTTTCACTTTAATAAACTTTCCCACTTGTGTCGCTTGTCCACTCTGTTGTGTGTCTGTCCTTGAATTCTTTCTCATGATGAGACCAAGACCCTTTGGTGACATCTTTGGGACAGGCTGGGTTGAGGCCTCAGGGCTTGGGGTGTCCCCAGTTCATCAGGCAACAAACTCAGTTCATCATATCAATAGAACAAAACAGAAAAATCGTACTACCATGTCAACAGGCGTGAAAGGAAACATTTGGTAAGACTCAACATGCATCCACAGAAAGAAACTCTTAGCAAAACAGGGATAGAAGGGAACTTTCTTGATCTGATACAGGGCATCTATGTCAAAAATGTCCTTTGGGGCACCTAGGTGGCTCAGTCAATCGAACATTAGCCTTTGGCTCAAGCCCGATGATCTCAGGGTCCTGGGAAGGAGCCCCATGTTGGGCTCCCTGCTCAGCAGGAAGTCTGTTTGTCCCTCGGCCTCTGCCCCTCCCCCAACTTGTGCTCTCTTCATCTCAAATAAATAAAATAAAATCTTTTTGAAAAGTCCCTCCTGGGGGTGTCTGGGTGACTCAGAGTGTTAAGCCTCTGCCTTCGGCTCAGGTCATGATCTCGGGGTCCTGGGATCAAGGCCCACGTCGGGCTCTCTCTGCTCAGTGGGGAGCCTGCTTCCTCCTCTCTCTCTGCCTGCCTCTCTGCCTACTCTCTGTGTCAAATAATAAATAAAATCTAAAAAAATAAAAGTCCCTCCAACAAATACTGCAAGGAATGTAGAATTCTTTTCCCTCCCTGAGGTCAGGAATAAGATAAGAATATTCACCACTGACACAGTCAGCACCAGTAAGTGAAGCAAGTCAAGAGAAAAGCAATATAGGACAAAATGATTGAAAGGAATAAATAAAAAGGTCGATAGTCACAGACAAAATGTGTCCATAGAAAATCCAATAGAACCTGCAAAAAATATTAACGTCATTAAGTACATCTAGAAAGATTCCTCAATAGAAGGTCAATATACAAAACCAACTCTATTCTAAATAAACCAGAAACCAATGATAATAAAATAAAAATAGAGAACATTTTATTTTATTTTTTTAAAAATATTTATTTATTTATTTGAGAGAGAGAGAGAGAGATAAGGGTGAGGGGGAGAGAGAATCTCAAGCAGACTCCACACTGAGCAGGGAGCTCAATGTGGAGCTTAATCCCAGTACCCTGAGATCATGACCTGAACTGACGTCAGACATTTACCCAACTGAATCACCCAGGTGTCCCCCCAAACAGAGAACATTTTATTTTTATTTGATTTTATTTTTATTTATTTGAGAGAGAGAGAGAGAGAGAGAGAGAGCAAGTGAGTGAGAGAGAGTGTGAGAGGGGAGAAGGTCAGAGGGAGAAGCAGACTCCCCTTGGAGCTGGGAGCCCGATGTGGAACTCGATCCAGGGACTCCAGGATCATGACCTGAGATGAAGGCAGTGGCTTAACCAACTGAGCCACCCCGGCGCCCCTGAGAACATTTTAAAATATCAATTCACAGCATCAAGTACTTGGGAACAAACCTAAGGAAATATATATGAACTATGTACACAGAATACTGTAAGTTAATGAGAGCAGAAGAATACTTGACTAAACACAGGGGTAAATGTGAATTGGAACACTCAGTACTGTAAGAATACTCATTCTTGGGGCGCCTGGGTGGCTCAGTTGGTTAAGCGACTGCCTTCGGCTCAGGTCATGATCTCAGAGACCCGGGATCGAACCCCACATCGGGCTCCCTGGTGGGCAGGAAGCTGGCTTCTCCCTCTCTCAGGCCCCCTGTTTGTGTTTCCTCTCTGGCTGTGTTTTTCCTGTCAAATAAATAAATTAATTAAAAAAAAAAGAATACTCATTCTTACTAAATTGGTCTATAGCTTCAATGCAATACTGGTAAAAATTCTGGAAGAGGTTTGGGGGAAACTAATAAGCCAATTCAAAAAGTTATATGGGATTGTAAAATACTAAGTGTAGGCAACCAGTTCTGAAGAAGAACAAAACAGGAAAGTAACTATACCAGGCAATAAGAAAAGGCACAGCACTTAACAAAATAGTGAGTCCAACGCGAAAGCGAAAGTAGCTCCTGAAAGCAACAGGGAAAAGGGCAGAGTCTTTCCCAGAAACAGCCCTGGGCCAACTGGATACCCAGTGCCAGGGATGACAACAAGTGGATCTGGATCCCTACCTCACACCAAGCAGACATGGAAGTTCCAGATGGATTTTTGCTCTAAATCTGAAAATCAGGTAATGGGAGCATTTCCTAATGACTATGGACTGGTTGAGGTTTTGTAAACAGGCCACAGAAAACACTAACCGTAGGGAAATGTTGATATATTGGATCACAGTGAAATTAAGAACTGTTCATTAAAAGACGCCAATAGGATTATGGAAAAGCCATCAGCTGAGTAGGAGAAAGTGCCTGCATACAACTGACTGGAGTTTGTGTTCACAATGCACAAGGAATTCTACAGATAACCAGGAAAAACCCAAGCAGCTCCTTCATGGGAAAGGACACACACATGGGCAACAAGCTCAGGTATGGACGCCCAACCACACCAGTCACCGGTGAAAATCACAGGGAGCTGTTGTCGTAGCACCCAGAATGGCCCAGATGAAGAACTGTCAGCACCCAGTGATGGTTAGAATGAGGACCAGCACCTGGGATGCTCCCACTGCTGGGGGGACCCAGGTGACTTGACACTTTGGAAAACTGGCTCAGTGGGACATACGTGTGCCCTTGACTTGGTTTATGCCCTGAGATGCATGCTGGACAGTGTTAATGAAAGTGTTGTTCACACAGCAAGAAATAGAGAACAACCAAAATCCTTGTCAGCAGTAGAACGAGTCAATACATTGTGGAATGGTAACACTCGGGACACTCTATTGCAACAAAAACACATTATGATTGGTGCTGTTGGACCGAGCACAGTGGGTCTCACCAACCTGGTGTCCAATGGAAGGAGCCAGACCCAAGAGTGTCCCACTGCAGGATTCCACGCCTGCAGAGTGAACACAGGCATGACTGACCCATGGTGCAGGGGGTCAGGGTAGAGGTCTCTCTGGAGCCTGGAGGCAGCAGGGGTTGGGAAGGAGGCTCTGGGTGGTGGGCATGTTCTACATTTTGCCCTGGGCCGACATTTCTTGTGTGTCCACTGTGGGTGAATGCATCAAGCTGCACTCGTCCGATGAGCGTACCTCTCTGTGCATATATTATGCCTCAACAAAGATGGCTAGCGATATGCGTCAGAGGGCCTCTTTTCAGAGCTGCTACATCCTTGAGGGACTTGGGAGAGTTGGCCGGAGCCCTGAGAACTGGAGCTGAAAACTGTAAATTCTAGCTGGACCGCATGGCAGTCAAAGTCTCTCCCCTCCCTGCCAGAAGGCTCTGAAACCACACAAGCCATCTGCTTTGTCAGACTTCAGCCAGACTTTGGTCAGGTGCATGTCCATTCTCCAGCCCTCTCTCCAAGGGCACCTGTGAGCTGGGAGGAGGGGGCCGGGGACCCCTCACGCTCCACTCCCTCCTCACTCCCTGGCCCCGCTTCAGTTCCTAACTGCCTTTCAGTGTCTCCAGAAAGACTGCTAACATAATAATTAAGAGATAACTCAGCAAAACCGAAAAAAGGAAAGCTCCTTTTCCTGGTTCTAGTCCATTATTTTAGAGTAGTGCGTTACCAGCTGCCGTTCCGGTCTTGAATCTGATTTATAAAAAAAAAAAAAAAAAATCTACCACCATTTGAAAGAAGTTGGTGAAGCCACTAATTTTGTTTGGTTTTACTTTTTTGTTTTTTTAATATTTAACTTATCCCACAAAGAATTTAAGGTGTCTGGCAATATTAGGAACTATTAGTTCCGAATAGTGATGGTCCTTTAGAGTTAACAAAGTAGGTGACCTTATGTAACCCTTGAAATCATGTGTGGTGTCATTACCCCTCGTCTCACCACTGAGAACCTCCTTACCTCCCTTGCTAACAGTTCTACACACACTGTCCCATGAGACTCTCACGGAACCCTCCTCTCTGTGGAGAGGGTAACAACGTTTGCCACGATTCTGACATTCTACTCACTGCGGGGACTGGTCTCCTGGGAAACCTGTATGAGCCTCTTCAGGGGGTACACTCAGGAGAGAGGCTGTGGATGCGTAGGGGATATACATATTTTTGCATGAAAATTCCAAGCTGCCTTCCCAAGTGGTTTGTCTTTCTGTTCCCCCATGCACATTGTTTGGGAGTTCTTATGCCCAGACCATCACTTGATCAATCTTTCTACCTGGTGAGGGAATTTTCCCTGTTGATTCTCCTGTCTTGACCATCCTTCTTCTTCTTTTAAAATTTACATTGAAGAGGCACCTGGGTGGCTCTGTCGGTTAAGCATTTGACTCTTGATTTCAGCTTATGTTATGGTCTTGGGGTTCTGAGATTGAGCCTGCTTAAGATTCTCTCTCTCCCATCTCCCTGCCCCCTCTCAAAAATAATTTACATTTAAAATATACATGATATGCAAAAAATAAAATAAAATACATTTACTATGTAACTTGATTTACCAAAGGGTTATGTGTAAAATACATGTAAATTGTAAAGCATCATGCATGCCCCCTCGCGCCTCACCAACATCCCAGACTGAGACCATTTCCAGTAACCTTCACCTGCATGCTCTTCCCAGAAGCTGTTCCCAGCGGTCTTCCTGCTGGAGGTGGTCAGCTCCTGAAACTTTGTGCTTATCAGTCTCTTGCTGATAATAGGTCATGTGTACATACGTGTGTGCATACATGCACATATGAGAACACACATGTGCACACAGTACGATAGGTATACACACGAATGCTGTGTGTGTGCCTGCCAACCCCTCTCAGGCTCAGTTCTCCTTGTCTCCAGGTTCTCTAAAACAGCATTTTTCTCGGAACATTTTCTCTGCAGGATTTGCCCATGTGGGGTGTTGCTGGCGCAAGTTGTGTCCATGCTGTGCTGGGGCGTGTGCATACCGGGTGGGTTCAGCCAGATGGCTCTCCTCTTTCCTAGTACATGGACGGTGGGCTACTGTGGGCACGGCCACAGCGCACCTGCTGTTGCCTGTCTCCGACCATGTGTGGAAGGATTTTTCCTGGGTGCGTACTCAGGGGTGCGACTGCTGGCTCCTGGGGGACACAAGTATTCATTCTGATGAGACGGGCGTTTTCCAGCGTGGTTATGAATTGTAGTCCCACAGCAATGTGTAGGAACGCTGGTGATCTGCAGCCTCTCCAACACTTGATCTCATTACCCTTTCAGACCATTGCCAGTGTGCTGGGAGGAACCTAGCATTACCGTCAGCACGGTCCACATTTCCCTGCTCAGGGTGGAGCCAGGCATCCTGTCACATGCTTCCTGCTCACACGGCCTTTCTCTCCTGTTCATGCCTTTTGCCCATTTTTATCAAGTCATTTGCATTCTTTTCTTGGGTTGTAGTTCTTTATCCATCCTGGATGCAAACCCTCTCTGCTTATACACTTTGCAGGTGTCCTCTTCCTTATTGCTTCTTTTGTTGAGCATTCTTAATTTCAATAGAGTCAGATTTACCCATCTTATGTTTTATGACTATAGTTTTCATACTTTAAGACGTTCTTCCTTCCCCATGGTCATAAAGATATTTGCCTCTGTTTGAAAAGTTTAAAAGTCTTTTTCCCTCCTTAATTCACCTGGAGCTGAGCTTTGGGTAGGGTGTGGGTAGATCCCTAAATGCAGGTCTTCTCCATGTGGACAAAGAGATGTCCCAGCCCCACATAGTGAGGTCTTTTCTCTCCCCACCCATCTGCGGTGGCTCTGCTCTTGCAGGAGAAGATGGGAGCGAGCCTGCTCAGACTCTGTCCTGCTTCATCACTCACTTTGTCCCCGCGTGGGCCGCTCATGAATGGCCCGACGGACGGTAACTTCCCACGTCTTCAGTGTTGTCGGGGCAAGTCCCCGACCTTCGTCTCCTTCCTTCTGGCCATTCTTAGCGCCTCTGCCTTCCTGGGATCGATTTTAGAATAGGCCAGGTTGCATAAAAGTCCCTGTTGGAATATTTATAGAATCCCATTGACTCTTCAGGTAATTTGTAGGAGAGGTGACATCTTTATGACCATGGGGTCCTCTTATCTATTAAAATGGTGTTTGCTTTTTCAATAAGTCTTTAGAAATATTTTTTCTCCTTAAAGATCACACACCTCTTCTGTTAGGTTTATTTTTAACTCGTACTTTCACATGCGATTGTAAATGGGGTCGCTTTTCTAATTACGTGTTATTGTTGTCAGTGAACAGAAAGGGCTGTACGTGTGTGTTGGCTTTGTAGTCAGTAATCTTGCTTGATTTTATTAATAGAATAATTTAGCTGCAGATGGTTTTTCGTTTTCTGTGTGTGTCGTCACGTGCCCCGTGATCGCCTACACCTTCTCCCCGCCCCCACTGCTGAGCGGCACTCTGTCCTGGGGGCTCTCACAACGCTGAACAACACTGGAAAGGGCCAGTGGCCTCGGGTTGTTCCTGATTTAGGGGACTGTGCTCACACTTCGCCGTGTGTCCACGCTTGTTTCAGGTGCTGGGGGTGCCCTTTATTAGGTCAGAGAAGTGCCCCATTGTTCCCAGTGTCTGAGCGTTTGTGCTTCTAACCATGGGGGGTGCTGGGTGTCATGGGTGTCATGAAAAGCTTCCTCTACTTTGGATGAGTTGTACAGGTGTTCACCTTTGACCTCCTGATGGGTGATTTGCATAACAAATTTTTAAGTGTCAAGCCAACACTGTCTTCCTGGGTAAGCCCAGCGTGGTTGTCATGCCCTCCTTCTCCTCTTACTTATTCCTGGACTTTGGCTTGCTGGGTGCTTGTTCCCGGTCTGTGGGTATTGACTTAGTTTATGGATGAGGCTGGCCTGTCTCTTTGGGGCTGTTCTTCTTAGGTTATAGAGTCAACACGACCTCAGCTTCCTCACAGGAGATGGAGAGTGTCCTCTTTTTCTAGCCTGTTCTGTCCCTAGCATGCTGCCGAACTGTTCAAAGTCAGCACGATCTCTGTGTCTTTCTCGCTTTCTTTGGACTCAGCTTTCCTTCTGTAGACCCTCCCTGTGGGGCTCCCACCCTCTCCTCTGCGTCCGCCACTTGGACCCCTGAGCAGCCTCGAACTCTGCGCGGAAGGCTGTGGGGCTTCTTCCCTGCTTCGCGTCATCTCCGTGCTTGGCGTTGCCCCGCCAGCAGGCGCTAGCCAGGTCCTTCCCGCTCCACGCCCCTCCCCCATCCCTCACCAAGGCTTACTGAGTCTGCTTCTAGAGGCATCTGACTCTGCACCAGCACTGCTCCCATCTGATGAGCCCCACTGACCGGCATCCCACCAGGGCGTGCGGCGGCCTCGGGACACAGCCCTGGGAGCCTCCTGAGCCACTACAGCCACGCAAGTGGCACCCCGGTTTGGGGCTGCATTTCCTTGCCCCCCCAAGACAGTCTATGCACTTGGACGGGGCCGGTCCCACTCCGTCTGCTGGGATGGAGCCCGTGTACTCTTTCCGTAAATGGCCTGACGGTGAATATTTAGGCTTCGTGGGGCACGTACATCTCCGTCCCAGATTCTTTCTTTGCTCCAGTCTGTTATAAAGGAACCGTTCACTCTGAGCACGAAGACTGTGCAGAAGCAGACCACGGGCCTTAGTGTGCACCCCCCACCCCGCACCCCGGGGCCTTAGTGTACCCCCCCACCCCGCACCCCCGGGCCTTAGCGTGCACCCCCACACCGCGCACCCCCAGCCTTAGCGTGCACCCCCCACCCCGCACCCCTGGGCCTTAGTGTACCCCCCCACCCTGCACCCCCTCTGCCCCTGCGGGCTTCACCCCTCAGGCACCTTCCATCTTGATGCTGGTTGAGGGAGGATGGTTGGAGGAGCCCCGCCTGCCGGGATGCTACCCCTGATTGACAGGCTGAGGAAGGCCTGTCCTGCTTGAATTCCGGTCAAAGGGAAATGCTCTTCCCTCTGCCTGGGCACCCTTACCACCAGCCCTCTCCTCCGTGTGGCTCCGCTTACAGCATAGCTTCCCGCAGCTTGGTCGGCGGGCTGCGGCTCCCGGGACACACACAGCTCTCCGTGAAGCCCGTGGGGCCCTCACCGCGGAGCCCAAGCCATGGGGGCGACAGCCTCCTTCCGCGGATGACGACCAGGCTCAGAAGGGCCCGGCACACGGCTAGCAGGCGGAGAGCGCAGTCTGGACCCTGTCCCACCCAGTGCCTGTGCTCCCCCGCCCCCCGGCCGTGTCCCCGCCGTCCTCCCCGCCACCCTTCCTGTGTCTCATCACCCTGCGCCCAGCTCCGAAGCAGAATTCATCGTCTTGCTCATCCGTGCTCCCCGGGCATGTGACCCAAGGCCCCCAAGAGTTGCCAGCCTGTTCTCAGGGCCCTGTCTCCACCCGCCTGTGCGAACCCCTCACCACGGCCCGCTTGCCCGCGCTCGGCAGGGGTGAGGCCATCCTAACCGCCCTGGGCTGCCACACGGCGGGTCCAGGCACAGACTCAAGGCTGTCTCCCTGCCAGCCCCAGGTTCCAGGTGAGGCCACACTGAGTCAGCTCCACCTTGGGTCCAGGCCCTGGGCGTGGGGGCAGGGCACCAACAAGGCCGCTCTGGGTCCCTCTGTGGCGGGGCTGGCGTCACTGGCGGCTGGGGGGCCCCAGAAGGAGGTGCGTCGTGAGCCGGCCAGAGCCCATGCACGGTGCCTGCTCCCATGAAAAGCTGGTTGAAGGCTTCACACTGTTTTTGTCATTCCGGTGTCGTGCTTTTTATAAATATTTCACTTCAAATAAATGCATCACCGTATACTGGCTATCTCTTATTAGCAATTTTATCTTCCTGACTTTTTTAGAAACCAAGAAATCAATAGCCTACTTTTAGACTCCAATCTAAAAGTCCCTGTGGGTGTCTTCTCCCAAGCACATGGGGCAGAATTAAATAAAACAAGGAAACACACATTTTCTCAGACACATTTTTGCTTGGACACAGGGAGCACAGTGGAACAGACTTCAAAAGGACATGAAAAAGGTTGTCTTTGGAGTTGAATTGAGTTTGGGGTTGACTGAGACTCTCATCCAAGACACACGGGTCGTGAGCCTGTGACCCCATGACGATGAGCAGGGCATACTGTCCCCAGGACATGTCAGGAATGGGATGGCCACGGGGCAGCATTGCTGGGACCACATGGTCACCAGAAGGTGAGCAGAAGGTGGTGGGCCCAAGGCCTAGGAAGGAGGGGCAGAAAGCCAGGCCAGGGCAGCGGGGCCGCCCACAGGCGCCAGCTCCCCTTTGCACACAGGTCACGTGTTCAGGTGGTCACGTGTTCAGGTCCCCTCTGGCTGCCACTATGACACGGGGTGCTTTCTCTACCTGTGGGCTGGGGACGCTCCCTTCCACTGAAAGTCTTTCTGGAAGCCCTGGATGCGAATGAAGGCAAGCAGCTCCAGGGCGGTCAGGCCCTCCCACGGCTCCCGGATGGGCTCTCCAGGCCCCACAGGAGGGCAGTGTCTCAGGATCACAGATCCTGTAGTTCTGTCCCGGAGGCGCCTGCCCAGAGTGATTTCTAATTCTGCTCATGGGATCCAGCTACGTGGCCATGTCCGCAAGAGGGAAAACGTGGCCACGGTGGTCTTCTGGTGTTGTGGGAACCGTGCCCCCAGCCGCTGACAGGTTCACACCTGTCAGGGGCGCAGGGGGCCAGCGGGGCAGCTAGATTCCCTCAGTGAGCACTTGAGCACCGTTTTTTTTTCCAGGACCCCAAAGTGATATTTCATCTTCACAATTTGCCCGAGTAAGGAAAGCAACAGACCGAGTGTCTGGGGGCGGGCCAGGCCCCATGGGACTGCTGCCCAGTTGTACCTGTGGTTCAGCTGCTGGAGCTTCTGGGGAGCCCTGGGGGCTGTCTCCGGCACCCTCGTCCCTTCCACGGATGGTAAGCAGGGGCCCGAAGGGCCTTCCTCTGTAGCCTGTAGGGTCCCGCATCAAGGCACTGGACCTCACAGGTGCAGCGTGGGTGTGGCAACGTCCCATGTCTTGGCTCCCGTGGCTGGAAATTGCTTTCCCCTCGTCCGCATAAAGAAGCATGTTCTGCGTGCCATCGTCCCAAGTCTGGGAGGGCTGCCCCAAGCCTGGCTCCGCCAGCGATCCCGGGCTCCTTGTCCAGTCTGTGTCCACGCAGCCTGAGTGTGAAGGTCTCGGTCCGGCTGCACCAAACGATGGCTGCTTGTGGAAGACAGACGCGGAGGCGTGCCCTCCAGTGAGTCACATGTCCGTCACCATCCCCTGCACAGTCCCCCTTACACCCTCAGCATTTGGCCCTGAGACTTTGGCCAATGGGACTTTGGTAATGCCCCACGGACTGAGCTCTGCCTTCCCTCTTGCTGCAGATGGGATTCACACACCATGAGAAGCAGCCCTGGCCAGCCTGGTGAGCACGGGTGACACAGCCCGGCTCCTCCGGGTCCCTGCTGGTGACCCACACAAGTGGGTGCAGCCCACACCCCATGACGCGGACTTGAGCCCAGTGGGCTGCTGGCCACAGGATCTGAGCAATTAAGCTCGGTTTTGGGGTGGTCTCTTTCATGGGAACAGATCTCATGTCCTCATGCATGTATTTGTTTATTAGGGTGGAGGCCGCAGAGCGCATTCCGGGAGTCTTGATTTTTCCTGGGTTGTCCACAAGTGCTCCTCTGGGCACTGCCCTGGCATTTAGCCCTCAGGCTGGGTGATCGGCTGGCCTGTCAGTCCGCAGCCCCAGAGAGCCGTGTTTCCTTTCCAGGAGAAGAGCCCAGAGCGGGCCTGTGTGGTTAGTTTCCACAGCGGGGCCCGTGGCTGCTCGGGGTGTGGGTGGGAGCGGCTGCGCTGTGGGAGCTTCCTGCCCCCCAGCTCTTAGCTTCCTCCTGCCCCCCAGCTCTTAGCCTCCTCCTGCCCCCCAGCTCTTAGCCTCCTCCTGCCCCCCAGCTCTTAGCCTCCTCTTGCC